>NDFZ01004714.1:98396-142318 GCA_002192655.3 Mamestra configurata | reverse complement strand
TCACGCCAACGCTATCGAAATCGAAACGCTTCGTAGCGATCGACACTTGTCTAGAGCCCCTTGTCTGTAAGGCACCCATATTTAAGATTATTTTAAGTTCAAGGTAATGTCGATTGAATTCACCATTAATAATTCGTCAATAGTAACTCACTAGACGTAACGTAGGTACTACTCGGTGAAAAGAGCAAACGGTGGCGCGTGCATGTATTATGCACGCGCCGCCGTTTGCTCTTTTCACTTTGTCGGCAGAGCGGAGGCACACCGACAAAGTGAAAAGCGATTCATAAATGGTCAGAGCAAATTATGCTCTCGCGCATAGTAATACATTAACTTGCCTGCAAGCACGCGACATGAGGCCTCGCGCATCGCGCGCGGCTTCCTTTTATGTTAACTTATTCGGTATTGTGTTTCATTAAATCAGGAATACCTATCAGCTGGTTGATACGTGAAGGGAAACGACCGCGGCCGCTTTACGCGAAACTATTGCAATGTATAACTATTGGTTCGAATTCGCTGTCGAGTTTTGTTTATCACAATTGTAATTCTGCCATTTCTTGATTTTAAATTTATTATTTTTCATAAATCGATTGTATTACCAAGACAAACTCATTTCGCTGCGGGAAAACAACCATTAAAATTTTACGCTGAATAAGGGTAATTTTGGGCAGCTGATATACATTAAGGAAAAAATAGCAAAATCTTTCTTTTCCCTTAATGTACCATCACCATTTTGAAGGGAATGATCCGATACACGGGCCACCATCAGCGAAACATATTGTGAGCATAACATGCTCTCGACCGCCATGCTCGTATACCTATGTCAAACAAGTAAACTACATAATAACTAATCACATATGTAAATAGCTCCATGGTACTCATATTTACAAAATCTGAAAAAATATGTTTCTACAATATACTTACAAAACTGTGTTTTCAATGACCAATTTATAAAAAAAAGGGTTTATAATGTATTCTACAGAATCAAAAGTTAAAAAAAGGACGTAAAGAAAAAAAAAAAAAAAATTCTTTATTTCGGACAATTTAAATCCATATGTAGGTACATGGGAAATTTTACAAAAATAGAAAAATAAACTTAAAATTAAATGACTCTGCGAACCAAGGACTTCCACACTGGGGAAGAGATCCTGTCCGCTACAGTCGTCAGGATTTCATTGCGGCTGCCACGCATTCTGCAGATCAGGGATGCCGTTTTTTTGCGAATGACGGCATGAAAGCCATCAGTGTGATATAGTGCGAACATCCCCGATGCAAGAAGTAATTATTTATAATATAAGAGAAAAAAGAAGGGTGACTATCTTTTCCAAATAAAAAAAACTTAACTAGTGGACCCAAGTGACTGAGGCTGTGAAGCAGGACCGGAATTTAGCCAAGCATTTTTATCAAGGATATAATCTTCCAGTTTATAATATGCTTATCTAAAAAGAGTGCGTTTGACGCATGTTTTAAATAGATATGTCACCGGAAAATTGCAGACTCCGTAAGATTGTAATAAATCTTTATAAGATTACAATTTCTCGATATATGTATTATGAAAAAATCGTTTTGTATACCATAAATCCCATCCAAATTCAATTGTTTCCAATAAATCCGTGTCTTATGAAGAAAAAATAGTTTACAATTTCACGCGATGTTTTACAATCTTACGGCGTTTGCAATTTTTCTGTGACATATATACCCTTTGTGATATAAGCCATGACATATTACAACTACCTATAAAATGAAAATTTAGCACTATCAACCATTTCTGTGCGTGAATTTTAAAAGATAAGCAAGTGAAGGACCAGCCATGTGAGGCATTTTTATTTTGTCTATATTTATTACTGGCAAATTTATTGTTACAGTTATCCAAAAACTGTGCTTTCCAGTACCTACTTATAAATAACAAAAAAATGGCAGAGCAAAACAAAAATATCACAAATACTATTACAATAAAAAAAAAACAAAAGGTTATCAAACCAATAAAATCAAATGGTCAGGTTGATAAAAAAAATAAAAATAAATATACAATACTCAACAAAAGTAACACCCCGTGTTAAGCTAAAAATATTAAATTACACACATAAATAAATCCCATTGTTTGGTTCCAGCCATTACATTAAATTATCACTTGAAAACTAATTAAAAAGACAATAGGAAACTTTGCAAATAACAGGACTCTATCGCCAGCTTTATTTAAGTAGGTAACAGCAATATTAATAGGATGAGTTTAAATTTATTATTATTAAAAAAAACCTTTATTTTTTCCTGTGGATTCGCTACTGAAGACTATTCGACAGAAAATATGCATTTTTGTGGATGAAAAGTAGTTGTTAAAGCGTCGGTACTTCTAGAGATCATCAACCTTTTACAAACATTTGTGAACAAATAAATATGTTTACCTTTTAAAATAATTAAGTATGTACTGTACAACTATTTTCTTAATGTCTCTCAGCAAGCATCGCATTGCCACTTTCACTAAATACTATATCGTTAGTACTTTATTATTGTTTTGATCGAAACAAAACAATAATAAAGCACTTAGTTCTGAATTCAAATTATTAAACACTATAAATCTAAAAATTGATGGACATGGAAATTAGCATTTGTTTGTATTCGGAAATGCGATGATTGCCGAGGGACATTGAAAAGATAGTTGTACTGTACCTACTTGTTTAGATGACTAATGGCCGGCCTCAAAAATGTACCTACCTTTAACCATCATTCATTTGCTTAGCCTTTTCCTAACTATATTGGAGTCGACTTCCAGTCAAACCGGATTCAGCTGAATATCAGTATTTTAAATGGAGCGGCTGCCTATCAGACCTCCACAACTCATTAACTGGGTAACACGGTAGTTCTTGGCAAGACTGGAGTCAGATTTACCTGCGTCTGACAATCCATAACAACTGCCAAAGATCTACAAATGACAGCCGGGACCAACGGCTTAACGTGCTTTCCGCGGCACTTAGGAAACTCGGTATGTTAAGATGGTCCATNTAGCCTTTTCCTAACTATATTGGAGTCGACTTCCAGTCAAACCGGATTCAGCTGAATATCAGTATTTTAAATGGAGCGGCTGCCTATCAGACCTCCACAACTCATTAACTGGGTAACACGGTAGTTCTTGGCAAGACTGGAGTCAGATTTACCTGCGTCTGACAATCCATAACAACTGCCAAAGATCTACAAATGACAGCCGGGACCAACGGCTTAACGTGCTTTCCGCGGCACTTAGGAAACTCGGTATGTTAAGATGGTCCATAGACCAACCTTGGCAAGCGTTGCTTAACCTTGACCGACCCGTGCGGCTGTTATTCTTTAGCCACGAGCTCCTTGTTCAAATTAGCTACCAACAGTAGCCGAAACGTCATGTTTGACTTTGTAACATGACGTTTCAGCTACTGTTGGTAGCTAATTGGCAGTTGGTTAAAAGTAGAAACGATATTGAAACCGGCCGTAAGGGATATTTTTACAGAGACGAACAACAAACTTGCTCCTTATGGGGATTGGTAAATAAAAAAAAGCATGTTCACTATTTATTAATTTTATATTTTAATCCTTATTTTAATGCTCAAAAATGTCGAACATTATCCCACGGGGATGTGATACCCAAATAAAACGAATACCCTACGAATAACCCTATTTTTAGGGTTCTGTATTCAATAAGGAACCCTTATAGTTTCACCATGTCTGTCTGTCGCTAGAAAGTTCGAATTTGTTATGGCTAATGGATATTAATCACGACGATAAAGTTGTTAAATAAAAAATGTAGGGTGAACACAACACAAAGTGGCGATGTTTTTTTTTATCGTCTCATGGTCTGGGAAATATTTTTTTCATCCAAGGATCCGTTTGCGACATATTAAGCCTCTTCCAACTAAGCGGTTGTTTTTGGAGATGTGAAAAAATTCATGGTCTGCATATATAACGAATTTAAAAGGCAAACTATCACAGCTAACTAGGCTCAGAACGCTAATGAATAACAGTCGAGCAACTTATAAAATGAAACTGGATAAATAAAAACTTCATAATAATTCCATAGACACTACGTGCACTTCTAACTTGCATTCTTGCAGTAAAATTCGTACTGATTATTTGGTCATGGTTTACAGGACGCGCAACGACGGAATCCTTAACTGCGTGTGGCCCGACACTCATGTCGCCGGTTTTTTTTAAGTTTTATCCGTCTATTCAAAAGGTGTCTGCTAGATAGCGCTGTGAGCTATAAGGGCCGCATTACACCCATATATAAAAAATGTGTGCAAGTGTACACACGCATTCAGCAAATATGTTCAGCTCTTAAGGCGAGTGTTATCACCAATCATCTAAAGACACAAACTTTCACGTTAATAATATATGAAGAACGCAGGATCCCCAAACTCAATCATCGCCACAAGTACCGTACAACCTGTCCTTGTCCCAAGATATTAAAAAAATATTAAAAAAAAAACCTGCACCCCAAAATCCTCGATCCAAATCAGAGCCAGCAAGAAATATCAACGGAATATGAAAAACAAATATATCACCGAGCTTTTGTCGACATATGGGGCTGACAGGGATAAAAACAAACTGTCTAGACAATATTCAACGTCAGGTAGTCGCGAAAAATAGCCATGTTTATTCATAATGGAAGGGTTTCGTCGAAGGCAAGGTGTGTTTTTCTGGAGATTTTTTTTTGGCAGGAAGTAGAGCGAATTAGCGTTTTGAATATGTAACAATGTGGGAATGAAAAACAAAATGTAACTGGTAGTAAATAAATCGTAACGAAAAAATCTGTTTTCACAAGCCGTGTTGTCGATGGGAATTACCATTAGAGAAAATAAAAAACTTCCACAGAATCTTTTATCGCCTATCTAACATTGCAATTCCGAACCACCATTAATTGCACCTTTAAAAAAATATCTTAGTTTTTGTTTATTACTAGCTGCCGCCTACGACTCCACCCTCTTGAATGTCGAAAATTATCCCAAGGGAACATATTCCCGGGACTCAAACAATCTCTATACCAAATTTCATCTAAATCGGTTCAGCCGTTGGCGCGTGAAGAAGTAACAAACATACACACACTCACAAACTTTCGCCTTTATAATATTTGTGTGATAGCGTGATTAGGCACTATAATTGTATAGAAAATGTTATTAATCTTGGCTAAATGTACACTTTTGTAAAGATTTTTATTTGAATATCAATCCAATTCAAACAAGATGGAATGACGGCTTACTTCGTAATCACGTGACATCTTGATTATATGGATTGACAGCTCACCTCGTGATCACCTTTTTTTTTATCTCGGGGGGAAATCCTCCACCCTGGGGCGGGTGGAGGGGTCTGTCAGACTCTTACTGACTAAAACCACCCCGGTGTTCCATCTTCCACCTACGCCGGGGATCGCGGGAACGTATGCGACTTCCGCAATCCCCGGCTGGTGCCGGCCCGCCTCTGCGGGCCANTTTTTTTTTTGGTCTCGGGGGGAAATCCTCATGGAAATCCTCCACCCTGGGGCGGGTGGAGGGGTCTGTCAGACTCTTACTGACTAAAACCACCCCGGTGTTCCATCTTCCACCTACGCCGGGGATCGCGGGAACGTATGCGACTTCCGCAATCCCCGGCAGGTGCCGACCCGCCTCTGCGGACCTCGTGATCACCTCACCCAAGCCTTCACTAAGACCTGTTTACAGAATCGACCGTTTTCCAGGTACCACCGACTACACATATACAATCGATTGACCTAACTCCTCGTTTGGCTACAAACAACGTTGGCTTCACTGACACCGGCTGTCTAATCGATCCTGGCTGTTAGCTTCAAAGTAAACCCTTTAGATATTATTGTAGCCTCCAGGTGTTTGTACAAACCGGTAACTGACACTCTGTTTAATAATGTTTACTTTTGTTGTAAGGAAGCTTCGTTGCCACTAGTACCGTTAATAATAATATTAAAAACTAGTGCACCGCCCCGGCTTCGCCCGGATATTAATGTTTTTTTTTATAATTTTCTTTCATAAGAAACTTCTACACAACAAAAAAAGAATTAGCGAAATTGGTCGAGTTTCTCGAGTTTTGCTCTTAGCAACACATTTAGCGATTCAGTTTTATTAAATAGATTTATTCAAATAAAAACTTTTTCAAAAGTGTACATTTAGCCTACAGTAATAACATTTTCCATACAATTATATAATAGTGCCTACTAATGAACTAAAACTAAGATATTTTTATTAAAGGTGCAATTAATGGTTGTTTCAGGTTCACTTTAAACCGGTTTTTTTACAACCGGTTTACAATTTTACTGTTAATTTAAAGTTTAACTATGAATGTTTAAATAAAAAATAAATAATCTATTAGCAAATATGAGAAAAAACTCAATGGTATATTAACAGTTCCATGATGGAACTACTGATGTTTTTTTCACAAAACACAAATTCCATTTTTAAAAAAAATCTGAAAATAATGCAATTAATGTTGAATTGGTTATCACTATACTCTATCCGTTTAGGTAGTTAACTAAAGGTAAACAATCTTGATGTGTCTTTTTACACAAATTCATATTAAACAAATAAACTACTTTTCAAACTTATGGTTCAATTGATTTAGTATTCGTTACTGTTGTATTTACTTTGGTTTTTACTTGCATTTTATTTTTAAACTGAGTTTTTAAGTAAAAAGTTACATCAAGATTGTTTACCTTTAGTTAACTACCTACACGGATAGAGTATAGTTCCACATTACTATTTTAGGTTGTTTTTCTATTTCGATGTAAGTTTTTAAACGTTGAAACTTATTGAATTAACAGCGTTTATTTACGTTACGCATTTTCGATACGTTTCACATTCGTTATGCGAATATATAGTAGGCGCCAGATAATCGTGGAATAACGGTCATTGACCCACCTACAATTATTGACATTTTTAATTTGAAAAACGGAATTAATGACACAAAGCTGTCCCGAATCATCATCTCTCGTGATCCTTAACATTGTCTAATAATGAAAAACGATTCATATTTAATTGTTCAGGTACCTATGAACAGTTATTAGGGAAAGGTCAATATACTTTATTCCACATTTATCTGGCGCATACTATAGTAAATGTAAAATGTAGGGAGCGCTTTTTAATTCTGTATTGGAGTCTGCGTTTCCTGATAGCTACAACTTTTGGGTATTTAAACAAAAAATTAATAGGTTACTTCAACGCAAGCGTGCTCGACTACACCATCGCTTGCCGTAAGTTTTTTTTTTATTGTTGATAGGCACTCGTTTGACCACTATCTCACCTGTTGGTAAGCGATGATGTGGTCGAAGATGGAGCACGCTTGCCTAGAAGTAACGTATTCACTCTTGACTTAAAGATTCCCAGGTTGTAGCTATCAGGAAACACAGATTATGGCAGGGAATTCCACTCCTTAGCTATACGCACGATGAATGTGTTCCCAAAACGTTTTGTACGTGTGGGTGGGATGTCCACATTGTCCACCCTGTACCGGTGGCGCATCACCGTACGTCTTGTGGTCCAATGATGGAACGGGCTTGATGGTTGGTGGAGGAAGATGGTGGTCAAAAGCAAACCTATCAATAAAAATAATTTATAATTATTATTTCGTTTAAATGAATAATTCTTAAATTTTTAAATATTTCTTAAAATATACAAAAAAGAACATATAAAATATAATAGGTAATAATAATAATTATTATTATTTAT
The DNA here is from genome assembly GCA_002192655.3 of Mamestra configurata. Taxonomy (NCBI): domain Eukaryota; kingdom Metazoa; phylum Arthropoda; class Insecta; order Lepidoptera; family Noctuidae; genus Mamestra; species Mamestra configurata. Next base: position 134,627 of record NDFZ01004714.1, on the reverse strand, counting down.
TCCTGCTATCGCCCCTTTTTACTATCACATTTTCTTTCATATTATTCTTCTATGAGTAATTTGTATGCACTCCGAAAAAAATATGCATTTTGCTGATGTGTTGTCACATCTCCAAATTCGAAACCTCACCAAACTACACGACAATTCCCCAATTCTAATTACTCAGCAACCTCATAGGAAATCCAACGAAAAGCACTCAATTACAAACTCCCAAGCAGGTGCCATAAATAGACAAACTTCATCAGCCACCTTTAAATATTTCGACTAACTCATCCCCAGGGATAAAAGACAGTCTGTATTCATCCCTTGTATTAAGTCGCTAAGTAATGTGACGAACGTATTCCACACATTTTGTAAGGAACTTAGGGATTACCTACACCTCATAAAAAAATAAAAATACATAAGATGTTTCGATTGATAAAAACTGAAAACAATATGGAGACATTGATACGACAATAAATCAAAACACTGGCAACACTGGTTTATAGGAATATTTTGAAACTATTATGAATCCTGTCTATTCCTTAGACCAAATGTTGCAGTAAGTGCAACATTTGGTCAAAATAGTAGTCACTATCCTTGACTAGTTTGAGTTTTTTTGACGTTTTATTCAAATGAAAAGTTTATTTTTAATTTCGGTGACAGGATTCATAATAGTTTTTACAAATTTTAAAGGAAAATTCGCAAAAAAAATATGATTACACAGTGATTAAAGGGTAAATAAGCAGATTTTTGTTTTGTCTAAATCATTTTAAATGATGTTTCGCAAATTACAGCACATACCTACTAATAATTCAGAAGTTGGCATGATGCTTATTTAAGTATACATATGATATTAAGTACTAAATTTTTGTATAAAAAACATTATATCAAGGGTGCTGGCTGCAACACCTACTTGATCTTGTTATTTTAAATGTATTGTAATCTAAAATCTAATGATTTTATTTTATCATAATATTGTAATTTTATTGGCTGAATAAACTACCATTTTATTATCATCAAGTGCATTTTGTGTCCAGACTATTTTTCAGGTTGCCTGAAACTCTGCCAGCTACATGTTTTTTGGTTTCATGTATTCTTAATGTAATTTTATTAATAAAACTTTAAGTTCGCTATTGAAATTTAGTTAACAATACAATTACATAAAAAACTCATTTTTTGATAGATAGCGTCTAAAGAAGAGTTAAAATACATTCTTAATTTATCACTTTCAGGTCTTCTGACATTTTTTGTGTGACAGTACCTACGTGAACTTTTTGACTGGTACCATCGGAAAAAAAATAGCGTCGCGCGCGAATTTCTTGATAGATTAATATTATTAAGGAACGAAGGTAGAAATGTGATATTTATACGAAATGTGAAATGAAGAAATTCGTGTGTGAGCAAAAGTTGAATTATATTTGGATCCTGTGTCACAAAGTCGTTTCTTCTTAGTAATCATGAACCAATTTGGGTTCGAACTAATATTAGCGTATCTTTTCTTATAATATCGAAAAGTAGAACATGAGCTTATTTTACGAAAACCTGTTATTCTGTAAAAATATTTAGGTAGGTATATGAGTACCTACATCGGAATATCGCCTCCAGTGTTTTGATAGGACATGATACTTTTAAACCTATATTTTTGGTAAAACTCTGGATCGAATTTCGTTCTAGATATCTGCTCAAATAATCTAAATAGTACGAGTATCTTTCTGTATATTTTAACTTCATAACTTTTAAACTGTTTATTTTAAAATTTTGAAAAAATATTTTTGAGCCTCGCAAGATGTTTGAAGATTGATCATCATCTGCCTAGCCTTTTCCCAATTATATTGGGGTCGGCTTCCAGTCAAACCGGATTCAGCTGAATACCAGTACTTTACGTGGAATGGCTGCCTACCAGACGTCCACAACCCATTAACTGGGTAACAAGGTAAGACTGGTGTCTGATTTTCTGACTTCTGACTATCCGTAACGACTGCCAAAGATCTACAAATAACAGCCGAGACCAACGGCTTAACGTGCTTTCCGAGGCACGGAAGAGTCTCGATATGTTAAGATGGTCACCCATCCACAGACCAACCTCGGCAAGCGTTGCTTAATTACCTTGAAGATCGACCCGATCTTAATTACCTTGAAGATCGACCCGATCTTAATTACCTTGAAGATCGACCTCAACAAGAAGTCTTTGATACAAGGCATAATTTCAAAAACTTTTTTAACTTCCTAATTTTTCCCCACAAGTTACCACTTAATCAAAATTTATTCATTTACATTCCACTTCCGTATTTGGGTCAAAACAATTCATCTAGAACCAAGGTTGAACTGAATCAGTCTATAAGATTCTAAGTAAATTAGCCGTGACAGGCGATGCACTTAGCGGCCCTGGAACGCAACGGGCTTTGGAAGGAACACGGGTGGGTTTTAGTCAGTAAGAGTCTGACACGCCCTTCTGCTCTACCCAGAGCGGAAGAAGTCATTTGATGATTACCCATCCTCGGCGATGCACTGGTACAGGAGAATTCCTTTATGGGTTCAGTTTTTCTATTCAGACGTACGGAATCCTAAAAACAACGGCAAAACCAAAATCGCGAAACAAATACGTAGGTAACCCATAACATGTTTTTCAAAATAGATTACTTGACAACAACCCAGAAAAACGCTAACACAAACAAAATACAAAAAAGAAATTCGAGGCAAAAAAAGGGGTAACGAGAAAAATCTACACTCATGTAAAATATCCTAGAATGTACCGTTCTTACAAGACTCCGCGGGCTAGATTCAATCTTTACCAAACATATTGAATCTGTTCGGTTAGCAGACTGAAACAAAATGGCTGTGCCAAGTGTATACTAGAAAATGTAAGCAAAATACTAGTACCGAGGAAAAATTTCTGGGAGAAAATCTACGTCCCTATTTGACGTGGGTTTTTCTCCTATTTTATTAAGACTTTCAATATCGTATGCAAATTTTGCGATGAAGAGGTAACATCAGGTGTGGTTTCTGGAAAGGTGCAGTCCTAAAATATTTCTAACTAGCTGTCGCCTGCGGCTCCGCCCGCGTTAATGTCGAAAATTATCTCAAGGGAACATATTCCCGGGATGAAAAGTATCCTATGTGTTATCCACTTATATACCTCGGTGCCAAATTTCATCAAAATCCATTCAGTAGTTTTTGCATGTAAGAGTAACAAACATCCATCCATTCATCCATACTTACAAACTTTCGCGTTTATAATATTAGTAGAATAAACAGTATCCTATGTGTTATTCCAGACTATAATCTACCTCTGTGCCAAATTTCATCAAAATCCATTCATTAGTCCAGTAATTCATCCATCCTCACAAACTTTCGTATTTATAATATTAGTAGGATTACTCAAGCATGGTACCCAGCACTAGCAAACCAAAAAACAAGCTCTCCAAAAATTATCACATATTAAAACAATAAACAGAATGAAAAAGACACAAAAAAGGAGCAATCTATTTCAATTGACTTTGCTATTAATCTTCCTCACTTTCAACCCTTCTGCGACGATCTTATGTAACGTTCGCGTTTATTTTTATTACTTCCAACTATCGATTTGGGTACTAAAGTTCTGTGCCAAGAAAGTACGGGCCTTTATGATCTACCTGTGTATGCTGCAGCTATTGACTCCCTTGCCAAATGTTTCAGTAATCTGCGAAGATCGCTTGTTAATTCAGGAAGCCATTACTTGAGAACGATGTGGTTTAAAACGAAATGTAGTGGCAACAATTGAGAAGAAAGTCTTGCTGCTCTAAGGAGATGGTTGAGTCTTGATGAGAGAACAAATAAAAGGTGACTAAGAAAATGCATAGGTATGGGATGTGAAAATGCCCAGAAGGGACGTTGAAGAAGGACATAAACTGGCTCGGTGGTGTGTTATTTTTCAGAAAAAAATTGTCATATTTTGTGTAGTCCTCAAAACAAATGCCATCGTGATTTCTTTGTGAAAAGGAATACTGCTATGCGTCTTGCATAGTTTCATCTCCCACCCACACCGAAGTCGTGATGGTTTTAAGACGTAATAGTATAATAGCATTAAAAGTTTTCAAGTGCGAACTTATCTTTGTACTTAATTTTAAAGAAATGGTATTCGTTTTTTTACTACTTTGGGAATCATACTTAGACACTATTCTTAAGTCACTTCATGTGATAACCATTTCAGAAAAAAATTAGGTCGAAGCGTTGAACAAACATGGGTGTTAAAATTCTTCAATATTTAGCAACAACATGAAATGAAACTCATATTTAGAAAGTTTTCATTAGCTTTTGAGAAATTTAGTTTTAAAAAAAAACCATTGAAATGCCATAGCGTATTTGAATGGATTTTTTTAATTACATTTGTTAACATAATACAAGACAAGATACTGTCTTCTTTCCTCAACATGATCCTATAATTCCCTTACATTTCCACGGATTCTATCTCTATGATAAAATCTTAACAAGTATCTAATTATATATTTAGCATCATCATTTCAGGCGGAAAACGTCCAGTCTTATATAGGCCTCCCCGAGTGTCACCACATCAGCCGGTCCTGTGCGAATCGCTGTTTCTTTTAATTTAATTTCGACAGAAAAACTAGTTTTTACTAACAAAAAATTTTACATTATATATTTTTTTTTTGCATAGCTATGATGATTGATCCCACTGCTGGGCAAAGGCCTCTCCCATATTCTTCCAGCTAACTTTATCTGTTGCCTTTTCCGGCCAATCCTTCAGGAATGAGTCGAAATCGTCACGCCAGCGCTTTTTAGGCCTGCCTTGGTTGCGACGTCCATCTTCAGGAACCTACCGCGTGATAATCTTGGCCTATCTGTCCTCGTGCATCCTTTAAATGTGACCCGCCTAATTGGAGCATATATGTGTGTTATGGATTCGGTTAGTACGTTTGATCTGCAGAATTCTTTTCACTCCATCGCTCTTTGGCAAAACTAAAGTTTCGACTTCTGACTTTTCATGTTTACACATTTTTACTTATTTATACTATCACACCATTTACGATTTACTTACTTCTTCATTCGGAACTGGATACCGAAGGTCTCAAAACCCTTGTATAAAATAATGATGCTCTAGAACCGCCAAAAAGTCCTGCTATTTGGGAACATGTCTTATGAAGAACCATTTTAATTTTATGGTCTAGTATTGCTTAACCTTTTTATCATCAGCAATGTAAGATTTGGATCGTATGGACAAGTACATCCAAATAAAGATTTAACTTTACTTTAACAGCGGTATGGAAGGTGTAAACTTCTGGCTATAGACCTCTTCTAAAATTGTATGAAATTAACTTTGTATTTTACTCTATAAGCATTGTATTTATCATCATTCACAATAAATATGTTATCTTCTTTTCTAAGAACTTCTCTCAGATTTGATTGTTCTTATTTTTGTATTTTAGTATAGTTTGGTAAGTAAAATAAAAGTCAGCAAAACAGTTTTCCATTTTTTTATTAAACTCATATTTTTTTACAAAGAAACTATTCACATGAAAATCATTACAATTACCTTGATATTAACAGTTGACAAATAGATCCGATAAAAGATGTCAGACATCAGTTTCTATGACTAACTAATTACAATATTTACACCATTATTTACATAATTACAGTTGACAAAAGTAAATTCGACAAAGACCATTATGATATTTCATAAAATTGTATAAACTAAGAATTATTATTCACAGCCGGAAAAAAGAATAGAAAATAAAATTAACCTTTTAAACGCCAGAGCATAAACGCATCGGCATGCCCCCGACGCCAAGCCACAAATTCTCCGTACTTTTTGTCACATACGTGTGACGTTTGGCGTATAGGGCACGCGCTTGCTTGTCATGTATACGTGACAATGGCGTTCAAAAGGTTAATCAAAAACCTCAAGTCTTTTTAGATTATGTGTTAACATGTTCCAACATTTCTGGTAACGCATTGTACGCCACCATATTCCCGAAACCTTTAGGCTCTTTCTTGGTTACTATGGCAACGATTTCTTCTTCTGGTGGCGGTGGTGGGAACTCTGCATTAGGGTCCGCGGCCGCCGATATATCATCTACACTAAGAACTACTTCTCTATTGTCAATTTCGATTCTGTTACGCTCTAAAGAACTATCTTCCATGATGCTGTACAGATTTTCTGACTTACTCTTACTATACATTTGTCAGGAATTCATGTAAAATGGATCGTTTATGTTAACTCCATCATTGACTGTGTTTCCCTTTTGGGACCACTGTTTCTGTTGATGCTTTATCCTATAAATAATTTCGTCGTGTATTACTCCGAAACACATAGCTGTTAGTGCCAAACCCGTTAGGGTGTAAGCAGAACAGAACCACAAAGTGGTCGATTTGATGGTGTAATACCTAACACCATTTATTGTTGTATAAGTCATACCAGGAACAATGTTACCAAACCCAATGGTGCTTAACGCCATGAAACAGAAATAGAAACCGTCTATGATACCCAAATTGTCTATTTTGAACAAAACTACTGCTCCAATAACTATGTATATAAATATTGCTGCTAGGCATAAAAGAACGGGAGCTAGAATGCTGAGTCCATGCATTGATAGCTTAGAATCTGTATCTGGCCAGCTGATGACGTCATCTTTGGCTGTACTCGTAGTTGGTCTTTCTGATAGCGACAGATCTTTTTGACTATCAGGTTTTAACACGTAGCATTCTTCTGTGGGTGTTTTGCTCGTGTTTTGACTGTTAAGCATTTCTTCTTGTTGCCTTTTCATCTTCATTCTCCGTTCCTTCTCTGCCATTCTTCGTTCGTCGTAGCAGCAGTAGCCACAGTTTGAACAGAGGCAGCAACAGAGGGCACGGCTGAAGACGCTGCGCGCCATCTTGGAGAGGAGGGACCCGACGCTCGATAGGTAGACCAGGGTGAGCGGTATACCGATCAGAGCGTAGATAATAGTCACGCCTTTACCGAGGATTGTTCTCGGTGCGATGTTGCCGTAACCTGTGGAAGAAAAGGAGCTATTTTATTCATGACATCAAAGTATGCAAATACTTTTAACGGCACCAGTGACAAGTCTCAGAAAATAATCATAATTGGAAAGAATTTTCTAGTGCCTTTTGATTATTGACAAAACTATTTTGTGAAAGAGATTGACGTACATAGGTAAATGTTACAAGTGTGTGTTATTTTTTTAAAGTTAAATTATGTCAAAGTAGACCAATTTACATTTTTAGTAGGGCTGGGCACCAACCATGACCATAATCATGGCTGGTGCACAGCAATAGTATTACAAATACTTTTCCCTGACCATTTTCTGTCTAATGAACAAAAGTAAGTACACTAACCCAGAATTACTTCTACAATTTTAAAACAAAGTGCGTGAAATTCTCACCTATAGTTGTTAAAACAGTGAGCGAGTAGAAAAACGCAAGCGCCAAATTCCATTCATGCTCTTCATAATGGTTGGTCAGGTCGCTCCCAAATTCACCAAGAGCCATCTCCCGGTAACTGACGCCGTACTGCGACGCCATTTCGGTAGTAACCCTTTGCACGAGCTCGTTTTGAAACTTCAGAATCTCCTGTGCAGCCAACCGCGTCCAATTCTCTCTATATAAAATATTTAGAGACACTGTTATCTCCCAAATATTTTCAACCGCTCTGCTCCTCGCGTCCCAAAAGTAATTTGCTGACAAAGTTAGATTCCCATAATCATATTCGTCGTCTGTTTTTTTGTGTGTACTATTTGCATCCTTATGATTAAGTTTCTGTCTATCAGGAAGTATTCTGGGCCTGGCTGGGACTTCTGCGCCGCCTTCTATGGCAAGAAAAATGAACGATCCCAAAAATGTGTAGGCTAATAGTACGACGAATATTACAACGTTAGTGAGGGAACCGATAATGAATTGTTTTCTTCTATACTTAGTAGTTTTGAGACAAAAGCAGCAAATAACTTTTTGGCGTGATGTTTGTGCTCTTTTTCTGCTATTAGATACCATGGAGTCGGCATCTTGGCAGCGGTCCAAAGGGATCCCTCCGTTTAGCGAGGGCTTTGCCAACGTGTACTGTTCGAACCGACTGATTGCTTCTTTGTCCAATACTACATGGTCTATATCCATTTTGGTGTGTTACGTTCTACCTTCGTGTGACGTCATTATATCGGCTCATCTGTAACAAGAGAAAAAATGCAATTATGTATCTAATATACGGTATAGGTACAGGTCGGGCTTTATTGCCGACCTCTTTAGTTGTTTGCGAACTTAATGGAAGATTATGACTAAAAAGACATAAACACTCATTCGAATTTTATGACAGAAAGAGGTGGTTCGTGTTTTAAGGATTATGTAAAAATTAAATGAATTAATAGGAATATATCCTATGTCAGCTCGCAAATAAGCCTACTATTTAATGGCCGCCCCAACCTTTACAGTACTCAGTTACGGGAGTAAGGGGAGAAACAAAAAATAAATTGCATGTACATTCAAAATGTACCCTTTCGTCCTTATCCGGGTTCCTTTCTTTCTCATCAAAATCGGCTTAGTTAGTTTATCCGTGGAGATCTTCTAAGCAGAAAGAGAGATACAGTTTCGAATCTATGGTAGCTTTAAATCGATATAGGCATGTGAATTTTTAATAAAACTGGAATCACGTTTGTTCGATGCAAACAAAATTAATTGAACGTCAATCAATATCGAATGCTGATTGGCGTTGACAGGCCCTATCTACTGGTATCAAAGCACCGCTAATATATACAAACATCGCTTGTTAGTAAGTACCTTTAGACCTTCGCAAAATTATATGTTTAATATTAATAATGTAACATTTTATACATATTGTGAAGAACAATATTTTCATAGATTTCGGGGCGAATTCCAGATTAAGCAGAAATTTATCTCAAAGAAAACAATGTGTCTTATTTTTATATTTTCTCAGGAACTGTTATTATAATAAATCACAAAATATGTGGGTATTAAAAATCTATAATGTACAGGGTGAATTTATTAAGTGAGCGTGGATGGCCATTTCCGAAACTACATAATATGAGGAATAGCGAAAAATATTCAAACGAGTCTCGAACACGATTTCGATAAAAAAATCTGCATTATCGGAAATTTTTAAAGCATAGTAATTTTTTTAGAACCGAATGATAAACCGAAAGATAACAAGCCTGTGATTTCATACGCGCAAATCCCGTTTTTGTTCGTTCTCCCCTGAATTCCCAAGGAACCTACACGCCAAATTTTAGCTTTCTGCGACCAGTAGTTTCGGCTGTGCGTGGTCAGTCAGTCACTCAATCACTCAGTAACGAAATAATTTTATATATATTGATATTGATTGATGAGCTCATTCCTTTAGTTTGCCGTAATGATATACTTTCAAGCATTTAGAAGAAGAGTTTTGAGTAGTTTTGCTATTCCTATTTTTAACCGACTTCAAAAAAAGTTCTTCTTCTTTAAAAAATCACCCAGACTGCAGCAAAGATCCTTCCATATATCATTGTATAATGTCACGAACACCGTTAACGAATATTCAAATTCTTCGAAACATTAGATCAGTACAGTCGGCTGGATTTAATTTGCATCGAACCAGACTAGTTCTATTTATACTTCTACGAACTGGGGCTTTATATCGACCTAATACTTTATATACTAGCAAGACGTGCTTTTTAAAAATAACTTCAATCAAAAGTCGTCCTCTGTTTGAAACAGACAGCGTGACTATCATCTAGCTCACAAAAATACATATAAACAAATTTTACGTTGCGACAAAACCAGCCGAAAATGTCAAATATTCACCACTAGCTTTTATTTTCCCAAAATTCATCAAAATCGGTTCAGAGATTTAGGCGTAAAAGCACTGTACAACTAACAAAAACACTCACTTTTCTTTAATAATATTAGTTAGGATACAAGTGTATGGATTTCAAATAACAATACCCAAGCAAATTCTCTCTAGTACAAACTCAAATCTAGTTTTAAAACTTTCTTGATTTCAGAGCAACATCAATATGAATTTATTTACACAAATCTATTTCTCCTTCCCATAACTTTTCTATTTAATACTTGGAACCGCAATACGGGGACCATTTAAGCCGATAACCACCCCTACTACTTAAGTGGGTAGTCATTTTTCAAAGTCTCTCAGACGTAGGGTTGCCACCTCTACTATATTTTATGGTTTCGTACTATATTTTTAAATTATTTTATAAAGAAATAATTCAATTTTTTTTAAACTCCAGTTTTAGGCATTGTGTTTAATGAAAGATTAATAGCAACTAACTGCAACTCTCAAAAAAGTGGTAAAAAAGAGTATAGTAAGAAACAGCAGAATCCCTTCTACGAAAATACTATTTACACTTTCATCGCATATCTTAAAACGTCCGTCGCTAAATGACGCCACGGCAAGTAAACATCAACTTTTTGTCATTGACAAGATGCTAATGACAGGAGGACAAAAACACATAAAGGAAAGAAGGGTCAAAAATAAATCAGAATAAAGACACTCATACTTTTTCACCGAACTTACCAAAAGCGAAAAAAATAAGTACTATATTTTCTGCATTTTAACCGGCTTACAAAACAGCAGGATCTAATTATTTTTTATGTTTGTAACCTCATAAACTATCTCTCTCTCTCTCCTCCGTCATTTATGAACCAATTTGAAAAAATATTTTTTCATGTGTCAAATGTCAAAAACGAAGAAACAAAACTAAATACCGACTTCCGAAATTAAAGTTATTTTAGCGTTGTGTTTTTATTTGGAAGTCGGTTGTATTTTTTTGAAAAAAGTTTTTTTTTCTCAACGAAAAGTTGGCAGCCCTAGTGAGAGGAGAGAGGGAGAATAGGTGACAAATGAAGAGGTATAGACTTAAAGGCATGATTAATGACCGCTCGATGCCTCTTGTGAGGGTATCTCGAAACAACTTATCTGATGTACGAGTAATACGATGGATTTTTTTATCGTAAGATATTGGCGATATTGAATTCGGTTTGTTTTTTATGGCTGTATGTTTATACGTGAAGTTTAACACAAATTTTCGACCAATCCGGTACCTATTAAAGTGGTTGATTTTTCGAACTACTTATTTGTATTTTATTTTTTTTGCAATTAGGCTCGACTCCATCTCCAACCTCCATCTTACTTGATGTAGAAACAGAGGTTAAACGTACTACAGCAACAAGTAAAAAAAATTAAAAACTAGAAAGTACATGATGTATCAAAACTTATTCCGTCGTTTTTTCTCTCATGCTAGCATTTTACCCACGAACTAATCAATCACTTTCACACCCAAGTATACATTGAGAAAACTATACTTCCTGGTCTACAATTTCCCATCAAAAACCATTGCTTAGCCTATAAAGAATACAGAAGAAGACGCCCCGGGCGTCGGGAGTCGCAGGGCGATCCCCGGCCACCGTAGGCGCGGGCCTGCGGACGGCGAGCGTTGGGTGGCTCGCTGTCAGATTACCACCAGGCCCGGGTCGATGGCGCGTTGTGTTTCACGCGCTTCAAAGAGATGTCAGCATAGAAGACGGGGCCCGCTAGGGCCAGAGCCTGCCAGGGTTGCGGAATTTGTTCGAAAGAGTCACCGCGGCCCTGGAACGCAAAGGTCTTTAGAAGGAACACGGATGCGTTTTAGTCAGTAAGAGTCTGACACGCCCTTCCGCTCCACCCACAGCGGAAGAAGTCATTTGATGATTTCCCATCCTTAAAAAAAAAGCCTATAAAGAAGAGCCCTGCTTAAGGCTCAGCTACAAAGACGTGTACATCCCCATAATAGGTCCCTCAGCCCCGATCTTTAAAATGACGACGACTTTGCAAAGATCGTAAAAACAGTCAAGTGTCACAAATTAGACCAATTTGTGACACTTTAATTAGGTTAGGACTTTGTGATTTTTTGCTGAACCTCCAAATTGACGTTTTTATTTGGTTAGTTATTCGGGGATGCTAATTTGTTCTCTTCAGAGTATTGATGAATTATACGGGAACGTTTTTGAAATTGGAATATTTAATGGTTTTTTACTGTCTGGTTTTAAACTCATACTATATATTTTTTTATATTGTAAGGCTCACGTTCGACTACAATTTATTTAATTCTATATTTAATTATTTATTGTACACTATAGTAACTTATATATTTACAGTGAAGAAAAGTTCATGAACAAAGGCGAGCTTAACTCAAAGTTGAGTTTTCTACCAGCAAACCTTTGAGAGATAGAGAGAGATCACAATAGAGGGTAGTATCCAGTGCACATTAAAATACTACATATTATTTTACAATACATAAATATATACCTATATGAACAATGAAGCTCGCTTGGCTTAAATACCCCTAAATTATAGTTATCAGGGAACACAGACTTACAGGAAATTCCACTATTTAGCTGTACGCACAATGAAAAATTCTGAATCAATTTTGTGCGTGTTAAATTATGACCTTTAAATAGCTAGTTTAGTCTGTCTGTCTGCCATAGTAAAATGATGGCTAAAGACAAGAGGGCCAATTGTACCAATTTATAAGAATATATGAAAATTGAGGCTTTTTTGACAGATTGCGACTGAGATGCAAATGCCTACGTTGCTTAAAAAATATTAGAATTGGCTTAAAAAATATAGAACTAGTTATGTCGTTTGATTTGAATAAACAAATAAACAATGACTACTGTTCGAAAACAAAACGCAAAAGTGGATTAAAACAAAGGGTTTTTTTTAATTCGTTAAAGAAAATAAATACCAATTATAAATAATACAACAGCCAACAAAATCATAGAAAAACAAATAAAGCAACGCTTTTAAAATTCTTCTGATAGTCCGGCTTTAATATTGGGCGACATTTTAAAAGTAAAGTTCTCTTTAGGAAATAATCATTCGAATTTTGTAAATGTGAACGTCTGTTTATTTGTATATTCATTTGTTCATCAAAAACGGGTTGAACGGATGTGGATAATTTGATTTAAATTTAGAACAATGGCCTGGATTAAGACAAACGATATTTTTTACACACACACTTTATTTAATTTTGACAGACTACAATTTCTAAATTTTATTGTACATACTAAATAAAAGAAAATAATTAAGTAAGAAATAATAATGTTTAATGAATGCTACTTTAGGATGATAAGGGCGAAGACGAATGAAAATTGCAATGCTTGTAAAAGGCTGCTAAGTCATAAGTACTAATGTAGAGGTATGCAGTACAGAGAGTAAAGTCCCGCACACCTCCATTGAAAATGGGAGGATCCTGCTACCAGACGGTTGTTGTGTCTGGTGGGCAACTACTTGATAGTTGTTTTTTTTTGTGAGGTTTTTTCTTACCTATGAGGTTGTCGACTGCCTAGCCGGGCTTGCCTGTGGTGGCCTTAATATAATATTAAAGCCTCCAGTCAGGGTTTATAAAAAAACTTACAAACTAAGCGACTAAACGCTAAGGGCACCCCCTGTCGGGTACGGGCTTCGGCTTAGGGCGTCGGGGGGGGGGGAGGACAGCTATGAACGGGCTGGATCGAACTAGCCGATAGTTGATATTCGGACTGTTATATATGTTCAACTCGTACGGAGACCTTTGCTTGCGCGATGCAGGATTTCGTTGGTAGTTCGTCGCTGACAGGATAGATGGCGTTGCGGTTCTTTTTGTTCATTTAGTTCATTGTACACTTAGTTCGCAATAAACGTTTCGACTTTGACTTTATTCGAGTAGTACGGCCCCAGGATACATTTACGACTTTAGACGCGGGCGATGCCACTGGAAAAAGTAGTTAAGTTTAGTCTTTATAGTACCAAATCTTAAAGGTAGGTACTATAACTTTTTCACTCACAAAGGGTCGGGGTACGAAATCTTTTGAAAACTTTTGGCTTCCAATTTTAGAGAAGTTGCTCTTTACTGTGGAGATTGTTTTTTTATTATTGTAGTTTTTATCTTAGACTTGTTAAGTCTTAATAATTTAGATTAAATAATTATTGTAACGGTAAGTAACGATTAAAAATAACTTTTATATTTTGGCATTTTCTGTTTTGAACGAGTCTAATTATTATTTTTAAGAATCTTTTCTTAATGGTCTCTAAAATTGTTTTAATTAATCGCGTTTTTCTTTTAGATAGTTTTATTTTCACTTTTGGTAACGTTTTGTTATGAAGTGTAGAGGATAGAACTTTATATTTTAGTATGGAAAAACATGAAAGAGCAATAAAGACAATATAAAAACTTATAATTCTTGTTATTACAGAATCTGGTTCGTAAAGAAAGTAGATATAATTAATTAAGATTTTAGTTCAAAATATTAGTGATAAAAGTTTTAGTTTACAAACAGATGTTATTCATTTTGCAAGTTAGCTAGTTACAGTAAGAAAAATAAAACTAATTAGCCCCAATGGCAATTTTCCTTTCATTCCTTTAATGTAATATTAAACCTAACAGAGACAAAAACATAATAACTTTATGAAACAGTTTAAAAAATTTATGAAAAAGTTTTTTTATGCTTTATTAATTTTATGAGACTTTTTATTCAGTCTTTACTGTCCCACTACTTGGCAACGGCCTCTCTCAAATCCGTCCAGCAGTGCGATTCTGAATCTATACAATTCTTAGGTAAAGTGAACATGAAGTGAGCTGTCAATCCATACAAACAAGATGTAATGACAGTTCACTTCATGCTCAATCCACCTTTCGTTTCTTTTTTGAATCCTTCCGCTCTGGGCGGAGCGGATGGGAGTATCAGACTCTTATTGACTAAAACCTAACCGTGTTAATCCTGATGCCCTTTGCGTTCCAGGGACGCGGTGACTGTTTCGAACAAATACCGCAACATGCTTACTCCACCTAAGATTACACGGTGAGATGTTGAAAGAATAGACCGGCTGGTAATCTTTTCTCGAGCTACCTTGATCTAGTATCTTCTTAGGCCCGCTTGGGTGGCGCCATTCAGCCTCAGGCACCCTCTATGGAGTACATTGCTCAGCGGTCACTGTGAGCTGTCAAATCCCTAGCAGCTTTTTTAGGGGCCCCTACCCAAAGGGTAACCAACGGAACCCTATTACTAAGCATCCGCTGTCCGTCCGTTCGTCTGTCATCGGGCTGTATATCATGAACCGTAATAGACAGTTGAAATATTCAGAGAGTTATAACAACAAATAATAAAAATGGATTAAAAAAGGGGGCAAAAAGGGGGGGACACAAGAAACATTATTTTTTCGGCTTATGGTACGGAACCCTTCATATGCAAGTCCGACTTCAGAATCAGAAATCATTTATTTGCAAAGAATGTAGGTAACAAAACATAGTTTTAATGGTGTAAAGAGAAAAACAATTGGATCCAGTCCATTCTACCATATGGCATGCAACATATAATATAACTTGCACTTGGTCAGTTTTTTTTTCTAAATCCCCATGGCCTTTCTTATTCTGACAGTTCTTTTTAAGCCCAGAATGCTACGGTTCATTGATTTTCATTACTCTATTTTTTTATTAAAAATATTTTCACTTTGTATATGCACCACATATAATAATTTTAACATACAAAAATAAAAGTTTCGCGTATTTTATCTTAAATGGGTGTTACAGTCATTCCGCCTTCATTGATATACATCTCCTTAAATAAAAATGACAATACCCAAAAAAGAATATAAATTGCTCATATAAATAAATGTCTAGTTCTTTAAACAAAGGGGTCTGTCCAACCTACCCGAACAGAATAAACCAAAAAATATAAATAATAAAACATTCGATATTTTCGATCTCCATATATTTGATCCGAAGGTAAACATATGCACATAATTCACACGAGTTTCAAACGTTTCTGTACTGATAGATGAAAACCTCAAGTTTTTGTTTATAATAAATTCGCTTTCAGATCACGTATATTCCATTGGACGAGGGATGTATATGGCCTCGACCAAGGTGAGAAGCCAGCGCGGTGGCGACAGCGGGCTTGAAATATCAAACACTCGCGCCTCTGTGTGTCCTTCAATGTCATTAATGATGTGACTATGGTGGGCACCTACCGTGACGTGTCGTCACTTTCTCATTATTCTGTTAAATCGTTTCGTGACGCCAATTATTTTCATCAGAAGTGAAGCAAATAATTGGCTATAAATTGGCATCAGAAGTGATGTAAATAATTGGCTAAATAACTTGTTGACATTTCAATTGATGTATCCGGTGCTTGGACACCCCCCGACACAGTAGTGTAAACCTAGTTTGAGAGCGGTGTCGCTAGCGAGCGATCGTCGGTTGTTTTTTGAATTCGATAGCGAATGTCAATCCCCATTAACTTCTTTTTTCCACTTGTATATCCCGTTTTTTTTGCCATTCCCGTATAGCCTATAGTATTCTTCATAAATGTGGCTATCATATACAAAAAGAATTTTCCAAATCCAACTGGTGGTTCCAGAGATTAGCGCGTTCAAACAAACAAACAAACTCTTCAGCTTATATTATAGATATTTATATCTTAAATTATACCACAAAAATGCATGGTTTCGTTCCTGTGGGATAGGCAACGGAAGCAAAATCGCGGATATTTGATATTTCGCTCCCGCCTTATCACCCGCCTAAGCTCATCACTCTGCTCCTGGCTTATTTTTTGCGTGAATTGGAACGGTTTCGCAAATAATACTCACATGTGCGAGTGAGATGGATTGTGTTTCGCTTCAGACTTCAAATGTTTATGTATGTGTATGTATAGTGTGCTTATGTTTTATTTTTTTGGTGCCATAAATTGATGGCCAAGGCGAAGAAAGACCGCCTATTTAAGTAAATAGTGGTTTTGAAAAAAAACGTAAGTTTCGAAGCTACTGGTGACACGCAAACAATCTGCCTAACCATTTCCGAACTGTATTGGGGTCTCTTCCATTGATTGAAGGAGCTCATGGCTAACAGGCACACAGGTCGATCAAGGTTAAACAACACTTGCTGAGGTTGGTCTGTGGATGGGCGACCATCTTAACATAACGAGTTTCCTCCGTGCCTCGGAAAGCAAGTTAAGCCGTTGATCCCATCTGTCATTTTTAGATCTTTGGCAGTCGTTACGGAATGTCAGAAGCCAGTAAATCTGACTCCAGTCTTGCCAAGAAGTACCGTGTTACCCAGTTAATGGGTTGTAGTGGTCTGGTAGGCAGCCGCTCGTCGCAAAATATTCAGCTGAACCCGACCTAAATATAGTTGGGAAAAAGCTAGGCAGTTGTAGATTGGGGTCTCTTCCAGTCTTATCAGATGCAGCAAGGTACTAGTATTTTACAAGGAGCGATTGCCTATCCCTTTTTTTTGGATGAGAAAAAGAAGGAGGGAAAGGAGTTTCAGACTTACTGACTAAAACCAACCGCGTTCCTCCTAATGCCCTTTGCTTTCCAGGGCCGAAGTGACTCTTTCGAACAAATTTCTCAACCTTGGCTGGCACTGGTCCTAGCGGGCCCCATCTGCTATGCTTTCATCTCTTTGAGGCGCGCGTGGAACACAACGCGCCATCGACCCGGCTGGTTCTGATCGGACGGCGAGCCACAAAAATTCGCCGTCCGCATGTCGTTGCCTACGGTGGCCGGGAATCGCCCTGCGACTTTCCGGAACTGCCTATTCTACCTTCAAAACCCAGTAAATAGGTAAAACGATACCCCTTGGACAGACAGGTGTCAGATTTACTGGCTTGTAACCATGCCCATGACGAGTGATAACGATGTTCAAATGACAGTCGGTACCAACGGCTTAACGTGCTTTCGGAGCAAAAAACTCGGTATTTCACGGATGGTCACCCATCCACGTACTGACCTCGGTAAGCGTTGCTTAACCTTATTATTTAGCCATGAGTACCTGAAAAGCATGCAATCAGGAAACAGATTTTCCACCGTTTCATCGAACGCAAGCCGGAATACATCTAGAAACATAAATATTTAGATATTTTCCCCCTCAAGCTGTTTCACACATCCTCACCTTATAAACGTAGGCTAAAATATTGGTGTATCGATGGGCTATTTCCACACCATATGGGAAATACCGCATCGGTGCAGAGTGCGGAAAACATGCCTGGTTTTATGTATTTGTAAAATTGGGACTGATTTTGGTTGTAGTTTGAGAAGAGCAAGTCAAAACGGAAAGAAGGTGCAGTGGTTTGAACAAAATACATATCTATCTTTTGCTGAATTTTATTTCGTTTAGAAAATGATGAATAATTTTCAAATACTAGACGAATCGTTAGACTTACTGTTAGCAGTTTTAACATACACTAGGCAACTCAAATAAAATGGTCAAATAATTGCACGGTTTTGGAGTGTCAATGCTCTCGAGAATATCATCAAAATATTTTTTTTTTTTTGAAAAAAAAATGGAAATAACTGACTTCGTCGTCTGGCAATTTATAAAATAAAATGAGGCGAGTAATAGGCAAGTAATTAAAATAGAAATCAAACAGTTTACATTACACAAATTTTCAACAAACAAAATACCACGATACTGCTCGTGAAACTTCAGTGTACACTTCAAAGTGCAATTTTATTACTTTTTAATCCACCACGTTTAAAGCAAGTGGAGCCAGGACAAGCATGTTTTACCGTAGACATTTATTTACCCACATTGGGATTAAAGTTTTGCTCGTGGCACAGCATAAATCAAATAGGAGAGAGGAGGAAGAATACTGAGTGTTTAACGTGATAATTGTATTATTTATCTAGATTTAGATAGAAAATTATATTGTTTTATTAATACTATCCTGAGGACGTTGGCAGACCGCTGGGACTCTCCGATTCTAGGACGCTGGATACGACTCCATGCAGTGAAGTAGATTGGGATGGGAGAGTCTCCAGCGGGTGTACTTAGTTTAAAATTTATAAAATTACCCGTTAGATTAGTTAATTTACTAACACTAGATATAAGTCATTTTTATACTGGTACTAACAAATTATGGAACTTTTATTCTGAAATAAATGTTTTATTATTATTATTATTATTAATCCAGAATAAAATTTAAAAAACACAATTATTGTTTTACAAACTATATAACTATATTAAAATTTATTTAATAAGTAACATTGTAACAATTACTTTGATGTACAATAAAGTATATTATTATACCTAATAAATAAATAATTGTAAACCCTATTTATTTTTTAAATAATTAATTATTGTTTTATTTACTTATTATTGCTTTGGTCAAACACTTGCCAATCAATAGTAAAAAACAGGATTAAATCACGCAAGGAAACTTCGAATATACCCTTACAACGTTTCTTCATTTACATGCAAACGAAAAAAGAATTTCAATATGAATCTTAGAAAGAAAAAAAGAAAAAGATGCAAAAAGTATTTAATTGCCCAAAACAACATACCTACATACATAAGTAAACCCTAAACGATAGTTTTAGTAGTTCTTAAATTATATTAGTAAAGACACAAAAGTAAATAAGAAGAAAAAAATAACAAAAGTATGAGAGGCAAAAGGGCTTCCACTCAACATAATGCTGTACCGTGGGGGACCCACAGCACGGTACTGATTTACAAAACAAAACCAAAATAATCAACAATTTTCCAAAACTGTTACTGTAACTGTTAAAACAACCGTTCAAACGAAACGGAAACTTCGAATTTCCAAATTGACAATAAAGATTTAACAGTTCGCAGGTGTAAAACTAGTTAAAACCGGTTTAAACTGGTGAAAACCTGTGAAATCCGGCGCGAACTGGTGTTTTAATGGCTGGCCGCGAGTGTGCAGTCAATTGTAGGCTGGGAACAATATGTGTGGCTCATTAAAAGCCAATATACGCTAACGATATGTTGGCACGAAAGCCGACTGGACTGGGTCGGTGAAATGATTGAAGTTAGAGATTTTATGCTTTTTATTTTACCCTAACTTACAATATAAGACGTAAAATCGCTTAGGGGGCGTTCAAGTATTACGTAACGCAATTTGGGGGAGGGGGCGTCTTGTAAAACGTTACCATGCGTTACAGGGGCGGGAGGGGTGTTTGAACAACGCGTTACGTAACATTGTTTTTTTTATTTAACGCTAGCTCACTAAACATATTTTCGAGTTAAACAGTCACTAAACAGTAGTAGCTTTGCCAAACAAAAATAAACATCAATATTTTTCTTGAAATTACATTTATTAATTTAAAAATTTGGTAACATGAGAGTAGTAGACATAATTTTGACTTTTAAAAATTGTCACTTGGATGATACGTAACGTTTAGGGAGGAGGAGGGGGGTACAGATATACGTTACGGCGCGTTACATGGGGGGGAGGGAGGGTCAAGAATCTTCAAAAATTGCGTTACGTAATACTTGAACGCTCCCTTAATACTTTCGGTATTAGGTACAAAAACGTATCCTTTAAGATTTAGTTTTAAAGTCAAAAGAGCTAAATGAATATTAGAAGTAGATAATATTTATTCCAAGTTACACATAGTATACAAACTAAGCTAAGTAGTTTATATGCTCACATAATATAATCAATTGATCAATGTACCTATGTATACAAAAAATTGTAAAACTTATATTTGAAAAGAGTAACTATGAAGTTTCTTGTCCGTTCTTCTACATAAGAATCTACTTTTTGCGAATGGACAACTAGAGTCACTTATATTTTAATTTAAAACTGTAAATTTGACGTTCAAAAGTGCCTTTTAATGGTCTAGTTGAAATAAATGAATTGACTTTGACTTTGACTTTATGCACATGATATCAATCAAACTGCGTAGGTGGTTCCCGACTATTATTCTGGGCGGCTTCTCGTGGTTACACAGGGTGCAGGGTGGATTTTTAAGACGGGACAGTAAGGGCAGGTATCTTAACCGTTATAGTTACAGGAAAAACGTTACTGTGAGACCATCCTGAGACTGAGAGATTTTTGAGATATTCCGAAGTGCATTCACAGATTTTGAATAACAATTACAGTCAGCAAAAAAAAAGCTAAAATACCAAAAAAACATATGCCTATCAATCCTATTTCATGTAGGGATCAAAAAACTCTATGAGACCATTAAAGGTATGAGTACTAGAAATTACAGAAATCGCCAAAAGCTTTGCCCATACGTTTAAGTAAGAGAGTCAAACTTCTACATTGGCTATGATTTTTTGATCTGTGTAGATCCGCTATAATCCGCTATAAAGAATACTGGCTGAAATGGCTGTATAGTCTTTGGACCAAATACAGCTGAGCACCCGTTTTTTACATGGAGTAATTGCTAAGCACTGCAGGGTTGCGAAATTCCAGGGTTGCGGAATTTGATACAGGGTTGCGGAATTTGTTCGAAAGAGTCACCGCGGCCCTGGAAAGCAAAGGACTTTAGAAGGAACACGGATGGGTTTTAGTCAGTAAGAGTCTGACACGCCCTTCCGCTCCACCCAGAGTGGAAGAAGTCATTTGATGATTTCCCATCCTTAAAAAAAAAAAAAAAAAGGCCTGCTGTCTTCAGCCGCCACTCGGTCACTGTCTTTTTTCATTTAGTTTGTGTAAATCATTGATTTCAGCAGTCAAGATTTGAGAGTAAGAGAGAAGTTGAGGAGTAAAACTGCTGGTAACAATGTTATTATTTTATACCCAACTTTAACCTCAATAATGGCACAAATATATCTTCAAAAATACCAATATTTTCAATACCAAAACAAGGTCTTAGAACTTCTATATTTTTATCACAAAAGCCGTTGATATGTTGATATTTCCTTAAGTGTTATTTCGTTTCTGCTGCTGTTGAAACCTTGAGTAGGGTCTGCTCTTATTAGGTTATTTACTATCGAAGCTTTTGGTAGTAATAAGTGGTAAATGGTATCAACGTAGCTAGGAAATAAAATATTTGTATTTGTTTAGGAATAAAAAGATTTACAGTACAACTATTTTCTTAGTCACTTTCGGCAAACTTCGAGTCGTCGGATTTTTATCAGATATAGAATATCTCAAATCAAATCTCAAATTGTTTATTGCAATCCATAATGTACACTACACATACAGTTGGTAAATACAAAAATAATGGAAACAATTATGGACCATGTCGGGCACGGCAAATTTTTAAATAAGTAGAGAGAAGAAGAGCGCTTTAATATTAGTTTTCCAATGTTGGTCATGCATTTCTTTTTATCAGTGTGTTGTCCCAGTATCTCAAGACGAAATTGTACGACCAATGCGTGTTGCCAGTCATGACTTATGGAACTGAAACGTGGTCGCTCACAATGGACCTCATCAGAAAGCTTAAAGTCACCCAAAGAGCAATGGAGAGGACAAATTTAATGCTCGGAGTTTCCTTACGTCATCAAATCAGGAATGACGATATCCGCAAGAGAACCAACGTTACCGACATAGCCCGAAGGATCGCGAAACTGAAGTGCCAGTGGGCAGGGCACATTGCTCGCAGAACAGATGGTCGATGGGGCCGAAAAGTTCTGGAGTGGCGACCGCGTATCGGAAGACGGACCGATGATCTGGAGGGTCGCGGGTGGCCGATGGATGCGTGACGCAGAGGACCGTTTGTTATGGCGACACTTGGGAGAGGCCTATGTCCAGCAGTGGACGTCGTTCGGCTGATAGTATGATGATGATGATATTGTCCCACTGCTGGGCAAAGGTCTTCCCATACCCTTCCACATTTCCCGGTATGTTGTTCTCTCCGAACAATCCGTCATGAACGCCTCCAAGTAAACAGTTATAACTACATCATCATCTGCCTAGCCTTTCCCAACTATATTGGGGTCGGCTTCCAGACAAACCGGATTCAGCTGAATACCAGTATTTTTCGTGGGGCGGCTGCCTACCAGACCTTCACAACCCATTAACTAGGTAACACTTCTTGGCAAAACTGGTGTCAGATTATGTGTCGTCTAACTATCCGTAACGACTGCCAAAGATCTACAAATGACAGCCGGGATCAACAGCTTAACGTGCTTCCCGGGGCGCGGAGGAGTCTCGGTATGGTAAGATGGTCACCCATCCACAGGCCAACCTCGGCAAGCGTTGCTTAACCATGAAGATCAACCCGTGTGATTGTAATTATTTAGCCACGAGCTCCTCCTCGAGAAACAGTTATGACTACATAAAGTATTTAAAAAAATCCATGAATAAAATAATTAATCATTGTATTTGACAGCACATTGATTAACTCTTTTATGTGTCTGACATCAAAAAGTTATTGATATTATAAAGAGGGGTTAAAAGTAGCTTATGAATACTCAACAATATTTAGAGGTAGATTTTGTTAATCGGATCTTTGCTGTCAGACATTCCTATTAAAAACATATTGTTACGAGCTTGGGGTTCGTGACAATAAAAACAGACGATTAAATAACCAAAATGACACTTTAATTTAAAAACACTAATTACAACTTTAAACACACTAATTATAAAACGCAACTTCACTACTGATCACTTTAATCGCTTCTGAATTATTCGCTTGTATCGCAAATCCAATACTCACTCAATCGCAAGCTATGCGAGCATAGGTCAGTTAATTCCAGAATCTTCTATTGTCGAAACATCTGGAAAGTTCGCCTAAATACCGGTCCGGACTGACCAGATTTTGAGAACCCTGGAAGGTTCTAGCGTAGAAAATACTAGAAGGTACTTGACTCTACTACTTCTGCTACTCGATGCTAGATGGCACTAGTAGTAACTAATTTCGTCATGTACCCAGCATTAATTCTGGTGCGTAACAATATTAAAAAAAAACTGACTGATTTTATTTTACAGTAACATTAATCAGCGCTTTTCATTGAAATCAATTGAAACACAATCATTGTATTCAACAGCTCACTAATAAACTCGTTTCTGATTCTGACAACGAGAAGTTAATTACATAAACATTTTTCTGCTGAAATTAACTTCTATTGATAAGGCCTGAAGAAATTCTAGCTTTACAATTTAATTAGTCATCTCAAAAAACAACTCTATATTATGTAAATATATTTTTTCTGCGGACCTTATTCAAACTGAGACTGGTTCAAACTGATCAAATAGAAATACAAAATTTCGTATTACTTGTAACGTGTACGACCCGCATTACTCCCACACAAATTGATGTACTTTGGTTTACTAATGACACTAGTGCGGTCCATAGACGTATAAGTAATTTGATTAGATAATTTGATACAATTGACATGAAGGTCTGTAGGAAAATTTTATAAAGAATGAGTTGTCAAATGGTTGATGAAAATTGAAATTTCGTATTTTTATTTTATCCAAAAATTTGGTCATATTGTTTGATTAAATTACTTGAACGTCTATGGCCCATATAAGACAAATACCCATTCATATACAAATATATCAAGTGCGAAAGCAATTTTGTCTGTCTGTTCCCTCCTCCTCATCATCATGTCTCAATGGCTGAACTAATCTGGGTGAAACTTGGGTAACCATGACAACATCAGCCACCAATTATGGGATAGTTGCGGAATTTGTACGAAAGAGTCACCGCGGCCCTGGAACGCAAAGGATGGGTTTTAGCCAGTAAGAGTCTGACACGCCCTTCCGCTCCACCCAGAGCGGAAGAAGTCATTTGATGATTTCGAATTCTCAAAAAAAAGGTATACTATACACACACGTAATTATATTCCGATAGGACACTTTTCATACCGGGATTATAGTATATGTGCACTCGCCGCTGACAGAAGCCAGTTTTCTATAATATTACGTAGCAAACACTTACAAAACGTAAATTAATTTCAACACAACACGTGAGTATAATCCTGTTGTGTTAGTGACAAATATCTTGCATTAACCGTTCTGCTGAGTTATCATCTTTTTGCTAACAAAAGGGATCCATTTTGAGACACATTTTGGTCTCCTTTGTACACCAGTCTTAGGTTTGGAGCGGTTGTAGCAAAATGTTTGTCAGTTTCTGTTGGTATTTTGTTTTGGTTATGATAGAAATAATTTTGCTATATGATTTCGGGTTAAAAATAGATGTAATAACTGACCAAGTGCATGTCGGACTCGGGAGCAAAGGGTTGCGAATGAAAATATTTTTCACATGACGTTATTCCCGTAATCTACATTAAGTATATTATATAAGTAATTCACATTTTTTTTCATCAATTAAGCTTATGTTAATTTAAATAAATAAATAACATAATTGTTTGGAATCAAAACGCTATTTTCACATCTAAGGATTTGTTTATTAAACCGTCGCCTAGACTAGAAAAAGACAGTAACAATATATACAATTTTATGTACCGAAAAGTTTTAAATTTAAATGAGAATTATCACTATAATCCACTACCACGACCACCATAATAAACCACTTACTGTCCTAACAAAACCCTAAACTCATAAGAAAATCACCCAGTAAATAACATACTAAATACCAAGCAAACCCAGGTGTTTCTTCAAACAAAGTTAAATTAATTTAATATCAGCGCGCCCCCAGGCGTCTCTCGCCATTTATCAAACGCGTGCAGTATTACATGTCATCTAATTTTATGCTAATTATTCGTATAAACCTGAAAACTTCATTAGCAAGTCGGAGATTTTTCGAAGAACGAAGGTTTTATGCGAGTTCGTATAATTTTTGTGTTATTTTGACAAGGGTCTTCGTTGGGTGTGTCTTTTAGAGTATTCCTGGATAAAAATGGCTGTATTTGCGGTAGGTAGGGTTTTCAGATATTTACCTAGTAATCCTGAATTATTAACTTTTCCTTTTCTGGAGTAAGTTTGACTCGGATTTCAGACTAACCAAATGTTGCGTACCTGTATTGAACATGGATCAATTGCCTGTCAAACCTCCAAAACCCAGTAACTGAGGTTGGCAAGACTGGTCTCAGAATGTTATTATTTTACAATGACGCTTTTAGTTAAAGATATTATTGTGGAATAATTTCTCGACTAATTTCTTCACTATCTTCCACTTACAATTAAATCCTCCCGACATTTTTCCTGCTTACCAAGCAAAAGCAACTCGACTCCAATCACCTTAACATGAGCATTTTGAAACAACCGCAAACAAAGCGAGAACCCCAATCTCCGATCTCCCATTTTCCAAATGGCGGACAAAATGGCGGTAACAGGAAACCGGAAACGCCGCCATTGTATTGAAACGAAAATATATCGAGAATGATTGATGGACCAACAAATGGACTGTGGTTAATTATACGTAATTCGTTAAAATGGAGTCTTTGTGCGAAAAT
The DNA here is from genome assembly GCA_002192655.3 of Mamestra configurata. Classification (NCBI taxonomy): domain Eukaryota; kingdom Metazoa; phylum Arthropoda; class Insecta; order Lepidoptera; family Noctuidae; genus Mamestra; species Mamestra configurata. The sequence continues at coordinate 108,573 of NDFZ01004714.1, read as the reverse complement.
GGTGGTCATATATCATAGTCGAACAATGTGGAATGTGGATCCTTCATATTATTGTATGCTTTTGCTTATGTAACTATCTATTTATCGTGGCTTTGCTTCAGAGGCCTATCCTATAGAAATCATGCTTTTTTCCGTGGTTCAATACGTCTGGCTGAAGACGCTTCTACAGGTGACACGCTTAGCAACTAGTGACTAGCAAACCTTCTGCGAGTTGCGTAGTGAAATGAATGTTCCAAATTTTTGTTGATGTTTTTAACCGATACCATAGCGCACTTGGCGCCTTTGCGGTTGTCATTGCATTTTCCGTCCTATCAATTGAAGAATTCATTTCGTAATCGCATGTCTACTTAGGGGCGAAGGATGTGCTGATGTTCATTGTCGAGGGACACCAGTATAGAGGTGAGCGAAACTGCGTGAAAAGTCCTGCCGGCCGATTCTGTAAACATGTCGAAGTGAAGGTTTGGGTGAAGTGATCACGAGGTGAGCTGCCAATCCATATATTGAAGATGTCACGTGATCACGAAGTGAGCTGTCATTCCATCTTGATTACATGGATTGATAGCTCACCTCGTGATTACTTCACCCAACGTTCACTTCGACATGTATACAGAATCGACCGGCCGCATACCTCCATTGAAAAGGGAGGATCCTCCATTGTGTCTGGTGGGCAACTGCCTGATAGTTCGGTTATGTTATATACGCGCGGAGAACTTTGATGAAAAGTTCGTGTGACGTCATTATTTTTGTTGTTCGTATAGATGCCGCTACAAGATTACCTCCTACTAACAAACAAAAAATACCTATTAATATAATTATTAGATACATTTTATCCACAGTTTAAAAAGTAGTTAGTATTAAAAAGACATTACACATTTAGATAACTCCGAATTTCACGATAAGAATTTAATTAAGTGTTCTATCGGGTTAGTCGAAGATATTTCAGACAGCCAATCACAGCAGCAGATTTACTTAGATCAAAGGTTACCAGGCTTTTAGTATCCTATATCTAGAATAGAGTAAAGTAACCTTAGAACAGACGGGGTAACGAGATATGAGGAGCATTGTTACTGTGTAAGACTAAATCATAATGGTACTTACTGAGATATAATCTTGGCTGACATTCAGCAAAAACCTTTGTTCTATTTTTGTTTTTGTTCTTTGTTAACCTTTGAAAATTTTAAATTCAAATAAACATTGAATTAGAAGTGTGCTATTCTTTTTGTTTTAATTATTTATGATTAATTTCTTTGTGTATTTTATTGTTGTATATTACACTTCTTCCCAGCTAAAACAATAGGAAGTGGTGACGGGCGGGCGTTTTGGGGGACTGTCTTTATGTAGAACTTTGACGTTCGAAAAGTGCTGGCACTCAGCCTAATTTGAATAAATGACTTTTGATTTTGATTAAAATATATTTAAAAGTAACACAATTTTTTTGATAACAGAAAAAGCAAAACCAAAAAAAAACATTTCGAAAAAAGTACTGGTTTTCAGTTATTTTAATAAAAACTTGTACAGAAAACTGCAGAGTCAAATAAGAAAGCTGCAGTAATGATTAAGTAACACCCAAGCTAAGCTTAGTCGAAGTGACTCATAAACTGCTAGGGGACCATCGTAAAAGCACGTCTTTATAGCTATTAAGTAAACTGTTATACCTTGGTGTACCTAAATTATATTGTTACCCCGTCCTGAGACAACATCGTAAAACGACCAGCGAGTTGTGCTGAAGTATTTGGTTTCTCAGGGATTTTTAAGAAAGTTACTTTGCCCCACCAAAGTTTGTTCACAAACAATCATGGGGCAAAATACACTTACAATGTATGCGACTGTTTTAGCCCCACCTAAAGGCGGGGCTGAGTAAACATTAAAATTGTACCAGTCTTCTACGTTCCAGTAGTGGGGCCGACTGGTGGGGCAAAGTAGGAAAATTGTTTCTTTTTCCAATTAAATTAAATAAAAAAAAGAGTTGGAAAACCACAAAAAATCTAAACACAGAGTAGGTAGTAAATGGGAAAACTATTTGTTCTGTAAATACAGTTGCTCCCTAGGTTTAGTCGAAGAACGTGTCTTTGATTCTATATCAAAAGTATTTTAAAAAAAGTAGTAATATTTCAAGAGGAGAAAGACTCATGTCTCCTAAAAGACTACTATGGACTCAGAAGTCACCTTGTACATATACGGTCTTTATTCCAACTCATACCTTATCACTTCAAACTTTAGCTACACCTTAACCAGAGAACCACACAAATCTATACATCACATGTTCCAGTACAATAACCCCTTTTTGCAGCACATAACCACTTCGTACTTACTAAACTTCAACCTAAAAGGTCCATGAAAAGGCAAATTTTCTTGAAAACTTTGTCACACGTAGAAAATTTGCGGAATCCCAGAGTGTTGCGGTCAAAGTGCCAAAACTTGTGAGTTGTTGGAGTAGAATTGTTACGCTTTTACTAACTTTAAGGAGGTCTAGCTTTTGTATTAGCTTTAGTAGAATTTAAGCAGTAAAATGGTTGAACTGACATGTTAATATTCAGTATCTTAATGAGTTTTGATAATTTACTAGACAGACTACGAAGGAGATTGGGGGTAAAACGAAACACTCAATCTTCCTTTTTCTAACGTTTGAATCAACATCCAGTTTAACTGTATACAGCTGAATACTCGTATTTTAAGTGGATATGAAGCGACTGCCTGTCTGAAAAACTACCAAATACCACAAACCATACAGCATTGTACAGATCGGATAATCAGTTGCTCGGGGTAACTCGATACCCCTCGGCATGACTGGAGTCTAAAATATTCATAGATAATTAATTTATCATCTATATTTCAAAACTGCAAGAATCATGCATTTTTATGACTTCTTTCGCTCGGGTTGGAGCAGAAGAGAGTGTCAGACTTTTACTGGTTAAAAGCCATTCGTGTTCCTTCTAAAACCTTTTGCGTTCCAGGGCCGCGGTGACTCTTTCGACAAAATTCCGCAAACCTGGCGGGCTTTGGCCCTAGCGGGCCCTGTCTACTATGCTGAAATCACTATGAGGTGCACGTGGAATACAACGCGTCGTCAATCCGGGCCTAGTCCTGATCGGACGGCGTGCCAATCAACGCTCGCCGTCCGCAAGCCAAGAATCACTCTAGCCATCAAACACAATCAATCTTATTTCAATTCACTCTTAGAATCCTTCAGTAATGTCCATCAGAAATCACAACAACGTCATGAGAAAACCAATAAACTATCTAAGCCGTAACCAACATGAAAAATCATAAAAGTAAACCAATAAAACGGTTAACCTAACCACGCCACTTTTCATATTCCCTCAGAAAATTTATAATCAGCACTTTTTATTCTCCCTCATGCATCCGACAAAGTGAAACAAGGCAAATTCATTTTTCTCACAGGTATTGCTAGTTTACTGGTAATAAAACTTCACGACGTTAGTGTTGGGCGGTGAGCAGAATTAATGGTGCATCGTTTGTATTGGAAGGTGCTTGTAAATCATCGTTTCGGAGGAAACTATATTTCAGTGACAAACGGTTTTGTTCGAGATGGTAGTGTGTTTCTTAGAGGTGGGTATAGTTGGCGAAATGGGTTGGGGTACAGGCTATGATTAAGGTATGTAAATAGATCTTATTGGGAACAGATGTTCGGAAACTCCGACATTTTATCAACCTACCTGTTAGGCAGGCCGCACACCAGAGCAGCATATAGCAAATATACAGCAAATGCTTTAGCCATTAATGCTCCCACACATTTACCTACATTGCATGCACATACATACAATTTGCTGCGTGACAGGTGGTGACAGCACGCGCGCCGCACATAAACAAGATTGAACGTAAACTCGTTAATTTTTCGCGGCGCAGAAGCAAAAATGAAAGGCGATTTGGAACTTTGTATTGCTTTTAACTTTGTGCCAACTCAATGCAATAATTTTTGGAAAGTACTGATATTAAGACTGAAATTTTGCTGGATCATTAATTAATTCTTTGGATATTTTGAAATTCTCAAAATTTCTGCCCCCGAGATTATGAGGATGTATCCAGTAGCGTCTTTGCCTCCTATTTTTTCTTATCAATTGTAACATCAAAAAGTCATCTTAATCGGAAGACGACATGACACTAATTAGGATATACATACATAGGTGTGCACATTAATATGCAAATGTTGCGAAACAAATCGTGCACATATGTATGTAGTTTGCTATTCGCTTGGTGTGCGGCCTGGTTTATCCGATCCAATCCGTCACAAACGCCTCCAAGTCCTCAAGACAGCGTTTTCTAGTCCTTCTTCGGCGACGACACCCCATTATCGTTTGGTAGTCTCAAGTTGGTTAAGTGTGTTTATTAGCAAAAACATATGTAGATTGTTCTGACACTCATAGAAAAGACCAGTCAATTTTACTCGACTGCGCGACCTGTATTGATTAATGTGTTTATCAGCCAATATTTTGCTGTATGTATGTATATTTGTTCTTTTGAGGCGCTCTAGAGAGCAAACGCTTGGACCGGTTTCGAAAATTCTAACGTCAATTAATCTTGCAAGTGTCACTAAAAATATGACAGTAATAAAAAATTCAATTTAGCGACAACCAGCCGCCATATTGTGTGTTTGGATGTTTTTGTGAGTACAACAAAACAAGGAATATCTAAATCATGGAATGTATACGTTGTATAGTCTTTACCTGGTATCTATGTCACGGGAAAATTGCAAACGTCGTAAGATTGTAAAACGTCGCGTGAAATTGTAAACTATTTTTTCTTAATAAGACACGGATATATTGGAAACTATTGAATTTGGATGCGATTTATTGTAAACAAAACGATTTTTTCATAATGTATATGTAGTGTATATCATAATTTAATAAAGATTTACTACAATCTAACTGAGTCTGTAATTTTCCGGTGACATTTATAATCAATTCAGTTAACCAATAATCAAAATATACGACATATATCACAACTATCTAACGTCTACACTGTCGTAGAAGACACATAGACTCGGAGCCAGTATACAGGATTATTTCTTATCTCGTACTGCAGCTGCGTAATCTTCGACGTCAAACGGGCTGTATCGAGCCGATATCTTGAGAGGAGGCGATTCTATTGCAGAGATGAAGTGTTAGAAATAATAAATCTTAGCCATTTAATATTGTAACTAAACCTAAAAATATTGCGTAAAATTCCCTTCGCATCGCTATCGACTTGACGTGTGCCTATAAGACTGGCTAGCAATTTTTATTTTAAGTGTATTTAGTTAAGCATTAAAAAGAAAAAAAAAATGAATAGTCTATGTTTACCTACATGGTTATCTATACATCTGCTGTATATTATCACGAGGTAAAATGGTTTGTTTTTATGTTTGTAAAATCTGTACTGATACGATTTCTAAAATTCTTTCACTAATAGAATAACGTCATAGTACGTAGGTATTGATTATGAATAGCGTTAGGTAGGCACAGCAGCATCTTTATTTAATACTATTATAAATTACTAGTTTCTGCTAAACGAACAACTAGAAATTAATAAAAAATCCGTGTGCAAAAACACAGCTTGGCTCATCGCCGCAAGGTTGCCAGCTTGTTTGGTCTTCTACAGATTGTACTTCGGGGAAAGTGTCCAGGAACTCCACGACCTCATCCCACCGGCCCCCTTCTACCATCGGACATCTAGACGCAATGCGAGTTACCATCCCTACCTTGTTGCTATTCCACCAATTCGAATTCCAAGAATTCGAATGTGAGTACTAGAAATGTTTTCCATTTATCATTTATTTTATGTAAATCTATATCATTTCGCTCTCTGGTTTTACGGTGGCAAAAAATATAATTATTATTATTTATTTTATTTCAGATAACAGTGATCCATATGTTTATCAGTAAAAACTTACACAATATGTTAGTACAGTAAATTAGTGATAACAATATTAATTACCCTACTAATTTTATAAATGCGAAAGTTTGTGAGGCTGGATGGATGTTTGTTACTCTTTCACGCAAAAACTACTGAATGCATTTCGATTAAATTTGGCACAGTGGTAGATTATAGTCTGGAATAACAAATAGGATATTTTTTATCCCAAGAATATGTTCCCTTGGGATAATTTTCGACAATCGCGCGGGCGGAGCCGCGGGCGGCAACTAGTTATTAATATTGTTATCACCATTATTCATAGAAACCAAACTGTGCCAGTCACTTTTTTAACGATAACTAAATTAAATAAAGAATCCCGTATTTAAATTCAACCTTTCCTTCCATTATTTATCTTCTTCCCAACTAAAATAAAACCACAGTGGACTGCATAAAATGTAACAAATAACTAAGGATTTAATTAACTAATGTGATTCCGCTGTGGTGGAGATGGGGTACGGTGTCATTGCTGGAGGGAATTTGTAATTTGTGAATTTTATTGAGCCGGTTGGTGGTCATCAACATCATCATATCAGTCGAAAGACGTCCACTGTTGGATATCTAGACCTCTCCCAAGTGTCGCCACAACAACTGGTCTTGTGCGTCATAAATCAACAGGAATAAAAAGGAACTCCCGAAGTGAAACGTTTGGACACTGGTACTCTTCCATATTTTGTAGCGGCAACAAATGCCGCTACATAATTTGTACGGCAACAAAAAGAACCCCAGCGCCATCTACGCCAAACTAACATCGAAATCCTGCATTGCGCAAGCATAGTTCTCCGTGCGATTTGAAAATAAATATACAACAATCCGAATATCAGGATCGGAGGATCCTCCCTTTTCCAGTATGCGAGACTTTACTCTCTGTACCGCATACCTCTATAGTTTCACTTGAGGAGGCACTCTCACTCTTAATTTTTTCTTGTGTGAGCTTGTTATTTCCGTCTATCTAATGCCGCTTCAGTATTTTTGCTATCACTGGAGCCCCACCTCGTGGCCGGGTAATATTTAAACTGTCTTCCACAAAATATCACTTTAGCAAGTATGCGCTGAACTAAATGCTACATGGAAAGTTTCCGTTTGTGCTCATTTGATATGTAATCGAGCATCTACTGTTTTTAAATTTTGAGTAGTTTTAAAGGATTATTTAATACTAGCACTTGGCCCGCGACTTCGTTCGCGCGGGTATACGTACTTTCCTTTACAAACTAAAACACCCCCCCTCCCATCCCTATACCTTATAAATAATTAATAATTATTTTTATCGGGTTTAATTATGGATGTTGGTTGCATCATGAATTCATGACCGTCTTTAGTCTTATCTATATTCATAAGTTCTCCACCCCTTTTGAAAAGTAGTGTCTGAATATTAATCATTAGTTTTTATGAGTTTACAAAAATGTAAATGTGTAATTACTTGTATAGACTAACCGTAAGGTAATTCGCTCAAACCGCAACAGTTTTCAATTTAGAGCATTTTTATGCATGTCGTAACTTTTTTCCTTCTTTACGATATTAGTGAAGACTTAGTTTCAGTGGCTTCTTTTGCATGAAAATCGGGAATTCACCCATATTATTAAAAAAAATATTCGGTCTACTAATCCAGATTATGGACTATTATGTACCAAACATCCAAGTCCATGCAGTAGTTTTTCCGTGAAAAAGTAACTAATATACATCCATTCATTACCAAAAAAAACCCTAAACCTTATGGTAAATGCGGCACTATGTGCATACCATGGCTATGTCTCGTCAATTTTGCGCTACGGCATTATAATATGGGGTAATTCCGTTGAAATTAAAAGAGTGTTTCGAGCTCAGAAAAAATGTGTACGCTCAATTTGTGGAGCCCATCCACTGGATAGCTGTGTTCCACTATTTAAAAAACTTAAAATACTGCCACTTCCAGCCCTATACATTTTTGAAATTTGTATCTATGTACACCAAAACAGACATGAATTTGAATTGTTTAATGATGTTGTATCCAGACCCAGCCGCAAAGTGTATATGCTTAATGTTCCTAGACGTAGAATTAAATTGTTTTCTAATAATGTATACTGCATGTCAATTACTGTTTATAACAAATTACCGGATGGCTTCAAAACTCTAAACCTCAGAACTTTTAAATGTAAATTATTCAACTTTCTTTTAAGCAAATGTTATTACTCGACTGACGATTTCATGAATGAAAAATTGACCTAAATATTTGACATTGCCTATAAAACATATTTTATCTCCTTGACCAAATTGAATTTTGACTTTTATAATTGATCCTTTTTACAACTATTGTCCAATTTATTAAAATTATTTATAATGATTAATATTTTAATGTATTAATGTAATGATGATCCATAATTTTATAAACCATATTTGTACGCCGGAAACGGCAGAATATTATGATCTTAATATTATCCATATAACAACTTTGTACAATATTCTGACAAATAAATGCATTCTTCTTCTTCTTCTTCTTCTACCCAAATTTGGCCCATTATAATGAGTGAGTCGACATAGACTTCGGGCTACTACAGAGAATTTTTAGATAGAAAAACCTCATAAAAACTGACTCAAATCGAAGGCCTCATTGATCAGCAATGCTTGCAACTCGTGGTAAATACCCGAATAACTCAACAAAGCCGTCAAAATTTATTGAAACTTAATGTTAGTGATTAATACTCGTGAGAACAATATTTGAAATGAGCAAAAGCGATCAAATATTTCCATAATAAAATAAGACTTCGTTCGCGGGCAATATAATTTTCATGTTGCTAACTTTAAAGACCAAAGACTTTCATATTAAGTTCCATTAAATTTCCCTTGAAAGTTGAAATTTCTAAAATTGATACTTTCTAGACTCGGTAGTTTTGGCTGACGAAAATGTAGTTTTATGAAAATTTAAATCACAAAGATAACTTGCTATTTTTTATCAACAATGTTATTGCTCTGCGTTATTTTAAAACACGAAATATGAACATCGTTCACACTTCAACTTAGCAATTTTTCACAATTTTTCAGTGTCAATACAAACAAACAAATCACGCAAACTCATTCTTTTCAACTATTTTCACTCACAGATCTCCTCAACAAATCATCTTGAGAGCCTTCATTCAAATCTAGTACAAAAAGAAAAAGCTTCTAAACATATTATCCTCAGTCATTTACAAAAGAAATAAACTACAATAGAAAAGAAATAAGTTATACTGTAACTAGATATAGATATGTTCTTTTGTGAAAAGATAGTATTGTATCCTGCGACAGTTACTAATTTGAAATTGTCGGAGATTGAAAGTTAGAAGAAAAATTTATTTGTAGATGAGTACTCTCATTTCTTCAACACAAAGAGTTAAACAATGTAGTACCACAGTAGATAAATATACAGAAAAACATCTTCATACAAACGTGCCGCTCTCGGTTTGAATGTGTGCGTGCGCGCCGCGCGCCATGTCGGCACGCGATTTCACGCACACGCTAGCATAATATATGGGTTAATAAGGTGGCGGCAGTGCGGGCTGTGCAGCGCGACTGTGAGCACGCGCGTACGCTACATGACCGCTTGCGTTCGTCAACTCTTGCCGGCGCGGGCGGCGGACACTTGTCGTAAATTACGAGTATCATGACTTCAAAAAGAGGAAAAAAATATTGTAGTGTTTTCGGGTGCCTCAATAATGATTTCGCAAACCCGGACTTATCATTCTTCATACTTCCTACTCAACCAGAAATGTAAGTACCTACTTATACTTAAATATTATTAGAAAATATGGTATTGTATTGTTTATTTCACAGTTTATTTGCTTTATTAAGAGCGTAGCCGAGTCGCATTTTTCTGAATACTATGTTTAGAGCTAAAGTTTATTTTAAGAAGTCTAGTTTTACTATAAAATAGAGGATTGAGTACGAAACATCGTTTTGGTAAACATATTTTTCGCGTAGGTATAGTTGTAATAAGGACAATTTCACAATAATTAATAAATAATAATAAAGCGTTCCGGACGTGCAGAAACAGGAGAAAAATTTTCTCGGTATCAAATTTGTAACTTAGTATAATAAATGTTATGTGAATAAAAGCTTTTTATTTTTACTAAATTTATAAATTGGTAAAATATTCAATCATAATATGCTTTTTATTTTATAAATTTAGATCAAGTGCTGCTTGTTCGAAAATATTAACTAAAAGTAAAAGTGACAACCCTGGGTATCAACGCAAGAGTAGGCTAATAACTCGGCGGGCGGCCTTAGATAACCTACTGTATATTTATCTACTGTG
>NDFZ01004714.1:10245-96550 GCA_002192655.3 Mamestra configurata | reverse complement strand
AATAAGGTGGCGGCAGTGCGGGCTGTGCAGCGCGACTGTGAGCACGCGCGTACGCTACATGACCGCTTGCGTTCGTCAACTCTCGCCGGCGCGGGCGGCGGACACTTGTCGTAAATTACGAGTATCATGACTTCAAAAAGAGGAAAAAAATATTGTAGTGTTTTCGGGTGCCTCAATAATGATTTCGCAAACCCGGACTTATCATTCTTCATACTTCCTACTCAACCAGAAATGTAAGTACCTACTTATACTTAAATATTATTAGAAAATATGGTATTGTATTGTTTATTTCACAGTTTATTTGCTTTATTAAGAGCGTAGCCGAGTCGCATTTTTCTGAATACTATGTTTAGAGCTAAAGTTTATTTTAAGAAGTCTAGTTTTACTATAAAATAGAGGATTGAGTACGAAACATCGTTTTGGTAAACATATTTTTCGCGTAGGTATAGTTGTAATAAGGACAATTTCACAATAATTAATAAATAATAATAAAGCGTTCCGGACGTGCAGAAACAGGAGAAAAATTTTCTCGGTATCAAATTTGTAACTTAGTATAATAAATGTTATGTGAATAAAAGCTTTTTATTTTTACTAAATTTATAAATTGGTAAAATATTCAATCATAATATGCTTTTTATTTTATAAATTTAGATCAAGTGCTGCTTGTTCGAAAATATTAACTAAAAGTAAAAGTGACAACCCTGGGTATCAACGCAAGAGTAGGCTAATAACTCGGCGGGCGGCCTTAGATAACCTACTGTATATTTATCTACTGTGGTAGTACCTAGGTTTTTGAGTCCTCTTGATCCTTGATAGGTTCAATTTAAAATGCCTTGAAAACTACAGGGATTAAGAGTATTTAAACTAATCAGTCGATTGTTTCTTCGCGATTTCGGGGTTGTTCCCATTAGTACAAGTTGTTCATAATGTTGAGTACAATGATCCCTTTTCAGGTATTGCGTTTATTCTGTGCGGTGGTCCAACAGAAACAAAAACTACCAAATTACAAAAATTTTGAAAAGTTATCGATGTTTTATTTTCAGGCAGAAACATTTTAAAACATGAAACGCGGATTCTAAATAAGAATATTGATATTTATAATTAGGATATTCAACATAAAATTAATAACATCTTTAGAACTTCCTTAAAAATAATTATATTTCAAGGAAAAGTAAGTAAATAAGGAAACCAAGGTGGAAGCAGATAAGTACGAAATATTTGTACAAAATATACATTTTCCAGAGCTCAAGACTTCACCGAATCGTTTATAATTCAATGCCAGTCAAGTATGATTTACGACTGGCAGACAGTTACCGGAATGGCAGATGTTTGGGGAAAGATAGACTCGCGAATTAAATGTACTAGGAATGCATGATGAGATAAGAAGCGATTGCGATTTAGATGTCTTTACAAAATCGCATGCAATCAATTCCATACAGTCATCTTCCGTTGTAAGTGTTTTTACATCAACTGCTATAAGTGGGCATGACTGCAATAAATATCCAAAAATGCTCATATACCTAGACCAGAGGGCTGGGCTTTTCTTCAACCAAAGAATCAGCATTGCCATTCAACGCGGCAATGCTGCCAGTGTTCTGGGCACTTTTGCCATTGACAGCGATGTGGATGAATTCTTTGATGCCCTTATTTTTTTTTTATATACGCTTTTGTACATAATTTCGCGATTATTTGTCTAGTTGTTAAAGTATTTAGTTGTTACTTGTACATATTACAGTTCGATAAATAAATTTATATACCTTAGGTGGACAGATCGATCGTAACAGTTTATTTTATTGGGAAAAACCCACTACAATATTTCTATCCACGGCAATAGGGAATATGCATGAAAAAGATATTTATTATCTATACACTTTATCTGAAAATATACAAAAATATAATACTAACAGTGAAATTAGAATCAAAATTGATCGTAAAACAAACGAAATATGACTATTTTAAACAAATATATCTGTCTCTCTCGCGGAGACGCCGTTTTCTATGGCAGCTGTATAGGCGACATGTTATTTGACGTCAGAGTTCGTATCGGACTTCTCTTTCTAATTGTCATCTTTGAAGCTTTATAACTTCATCGCTGATTAAGGTATTTTAAAAAATATTTCATATTTTTTTACTAGAGCTAATAAGTATTTCATTTTGCAAATAAAAAAAATGCATGCATATTCCTTATTCTTGAATATTAAAAACAACCCGAAAAGCTTTAAGATTTGATAAATCAGTTATTACAAAATTATTTAGAAAAGAATAATAGCGGATGACAGTAAAAACATAATTTAAAAGAGTGTTTTTTTTTAAATTGTTTTGTTTTATTTTTTAGTATATGTTTTACACACGGTGTCTATATCTCCTTTTTTGACTCTCTATTTGCAGGTATGCTGAAAGAGATTTCTGTAGATATACTCGTAAGCATCACCTTTGAAGCAATTTTTCTGTTCCTTCTTCTAAGCTGTTTGTTAAATGTACATGTATGTATATGTCACCGAAAAATTGCAAACGCCATAAGACTAAAATATCGCGTGAAATTGTAAACAATTTTCTTAATAAGACACGGATATATTGGAAACTATTTAATTTGGATGGGTTTTATTGCTTACAAAATGTTTTTTTTTTCAAAATATATCGATAAATTATATTCTAATAAAGGTTTCTAGTAAATTTTCCTCCAAACATAAATTGTCTTATAAATTTCCACTTCTCTTCATATCAAGCAACGGACAGAATAGAGCACCACAGTAACTCTATGTAATGCTGAATTTAGACAGAGCTTCGAAACCCAAAACAATAACGATAACTCACGGTACGTAGATAAACCATATTTTATCCTAAAAATAAACATTTCTGATCAAAACAAAACAAGCTGGAATCGTAAAAAGTGGTTTGCGGGAACATTATTAAATTAAGTCGAGAGTAATGCGTTGCCCAACAAAAGATAAAATAACGAATACAAAAAAATCGCCTGGACGCGATAAAAATATGTATTTGGGATTTCTCAATGACTATATTGAAAAGAAGCACGTCACTGATCGATGTGGCGACACTTAGGGGAGGCCTATGTCCAGCAGTGGAGATTCGACTGAAATGATAATGATAAACGCTTTTCTTTATTATTTCTGTCTATGATGATTTTGAAAAGAGACTACTGGCAGTCTTATATTAGTTTTGTTATTTTAGTCAGCACAACTTGTTATCAAAGAACAAAGATCATGATACTGAGACGTAACACTAATGTGTGTTTAAGTTACAGGTAACTTTTCTCATAGTGATAAGTTCAGCAAACACACAGGACAGGCAAAATTAACAAATAAAGTCTGCGTCCGCGATCTATAACATTCAAAACATACAAATTAAGTTGCGGTGTTCACGAATGGCAATAACATGATTCCAACCCTTGAACTTTCAACTGGTTTCCCACCACAAAAATCTGCCTCAAAAACCATAGTTCATAAATTCAATTCAGCACAACCATTCTACGCACTCAAAAAATGGTTCTAAAAATATCGTGCAATATTTTCACGCACCAAAAAGAGTATGACAAAGCAAAACAAGTCAGGCCAAAAATATTTGGACGACAAAAGCAGGTGTAGCTCATACCAACCGGCCATTGTTTGGTTACCGCGATAAATTTGTACCAACCTAACTGTCGCGACCAAGACATACATTTTTTCATTGTCCTTTACACGACCGACCAATGTAATTAATCGTTTTATTCAGTTGTGTACTGTTTTATTGTCATGCTGTGCTTTTGCGGTTTCTGTTCTTTGTTTTCTGATTCTCTGGTGTGAATAATAGGAACCACCTTTTTATGAATGGTGCAACAGCATTTTAATATCTTGTAGGAGCTTTTCAATATATGCCTGGCTAATTCTTGTACATATGGCTGCAGTTTATGGCTGATATATTTTTTGTCGTGTAGTGAGTGTACTAGTCTGCATTTATATCAGAGATCTACATAGGGTTCAAGACTTGGCCATTGGTCGTAACGATTATCAGCAACTTTGTTTAATCAAGATGCTTGAACTTCTTTTCTATTTCATCTTTCAAATGATTTTCATCATGACGGTCAGTAATTCTCTATCCTACACCTTCACTTTTTTTGTCTTTACGATTCAGGACTTAAGATATGTTTCTTATGTTACTAATGATAAATTTGGGCATTCTCGCCATTGACAAAAGCCTGTTCCTAATAATTATTTGTAACTTGCAATGACTCATCAATCAGACTGGAGTGAACTTGAGAATATTTAAGCCCGGACCTAGTAGGTTACTTCTAGAAAAGTGTGCTCCATCTTTGATCAAATCATCGGAAATAATTATAATAATAATAATAAAATAAATAAATATAAACTAAAATATTTTTATTAAACATGCAATTAACGGTGGTTCGGAATTGCAATGTTAGATAGCGATCCGCCTGATCTAGGTTATATTATAACTAATGATTAAATATAAAAAATTAAAAACAGTGATCCCATTTAACATTTTACAAACAACAAAGCTTCTCAACCTAAAGAAAAAGATGTAGATGACTAAGTATCAAGATATAAAAGTGTTACAGTTGAATGGGCTTCTTCTCATAGCGCTGAGTAAAGGCCAATCGTAAAATAAAAATGTTGCTGTTACGATGCTCCCTTGTAAACTGTTTATCTTCGATAAAAACTTCCGAATGCCGTTTCTAGTATTTATTATAAGGAGCTTTAGAATAGTTTGCTGTTTATTCCGTTCGGTTTATTTTGTCGTGATGTTGGTAATGGATTGTTTATGGTTTTCGGTGGGGAATTGGTTTGGTTAAAGAACACTGTTAATATCTTGATACTGTTAACTCGGTGGTCAACTGTATTGAAAGTAACTAACCATCCTTGAGGATAATTAGTTACTTTCAAATCTCTTTCTCTATAATAGCCATGATGATTGGTTCTGGTGTTATTGTCTTTATTTTTTCATCTTCTCTCCTTCCGGAAAAATTGCAAGAATTGCAAACTTTATTCAAAAAATGTAGACAAGCAGTTTTTGTCAAATTTTCATTTTAGTGTGAGGCAAACAAAAATAACATTGTTAAATTTAATTTAATATTATCACGTAAAATTCAAGTCTCCAAAATGCCGTATTTCAACATGGCACATGACGAATGGACTACAAATTTTCTTCCGTATAACAGAAACGTTATTTTGGCAATATTCCAGAATCTAGACATTTAAAATAAGACATATAGTTAACGAGCACTTACTATAAAAGTTTATATATTTCGCTTTATGTCCGGAAACCAGTAAAAATATTGAATAAAATTAGGATAAACGGTCCATAATAATATTCTGAATAAAATGCCAAATGATGAAGCATTAGCCTAAAGTTCCATGTGATAGATTTCGGTGAAGATGCAATTATAGTCAATAGACTAACAGTAAGGCCACAAAAGCACTGACAGGAGGAGTGGGTTTCAAATATAGCAAGGTACCAGGCGAGTGGCTGACCTAATAAATTCATTCTTGACCACTTGAATGATTAACTACCAACGAATTCTGATTAACTTTGGTCATATCGTCCAGGGATACCAGATAACTTGGGAAAACTAGTTGAAGTGCGAAAAGTGGACGGAACAAGTCCGCGTGCAAGCCATCATGGGTGTTCACCTGCTCGCTGATCTGATCAAAATAAGGCGATAATAGGATTCACTTTGATCATTATCCTGAGAAGAGCCGAAGACAGATAGACCAGGAAACATCTCGTGAGTGAATCCATCAAAGCTTTACAGGACGGGCACGATTCTTAGCTATGAAGATCATGAATTAAGAAGAGGTTGCCTAAAGTGCTCGTAACTGGCTGCACTGATTCTCACCAGGTGCTCGCAATCCATTTTCCATCGTCTTTTATTTCTGACCATGAGAGTAGCAACTGTCTGACCTGTCAGTCTGTTTAGTTGCTGCTTTATTTATCTTCAATTACTCTCTGCACTTACAGTAGTAGTGTACCAACACGTACAGAGAGTCATAATCTTATTATTAATTAGATATTGTAATATTTAAAAGTACACACATATTAAAAATTAAAAAAAAACAATACAGAATAACAAATAATTTTGATACCAATAATAAAATCAAATAATTAATTGATGGAAATTATAACAAAAAAAAATTAGTAAAAATCAAATAATAATAATATGTGAATCATAGAATACAATCAAACACTAAAACTAATTTTTTAATTTTGTTATTAGACGCACGTCGGAGTGGAATATGTCCACATCCGGATGCTGAGCAGTCAGCATGTTTATGTGCATTTTGTAGCAAAAAGTTGATCCTCATCCCAATTTGAAATTACCAGTTTGAACCGTGCACTAGATTCTGGAGTTTAAAAGTGCCCGATGCCCTTATGTGAAATAAAATATTTTAAATTTATATTTATATAATTTTTTTAATCCTTTTTGAAGCAATCAAATGTTTGAAAAATGCGTGTGCTTGAAAACGTTAATAACGTAATCAATGTTTCAGAATCATTGACATGAAAGCCTTGATTTTGTGCTACGCCATTAACTTGCAATTTTATTGGAAACAATCAATTCAAAGTTCAATGTATATATCAGATTCTCAAATCCTCTTGAATTTGTTACAAAAATACTGCCTGTTTTCAAATAAAAACAGTGCTGTTATTTTTGTGAATTCAAATTTAAGCCGGGCTCTTTGATCTATTTGCGAACTCATTTCACGTCCGTAATCTCTCTTTACATATTCATAAAACCGATTAGTGCGAATTTCACGCTGGCTGAATTACCTTGCAAAATATAAAATTAAGGTTTCTATTATGAGTATGGTAACCCACCTGAGCAGTTGTGCTATTCTGTTAAATTACACCGTGTAAACTTAAGTGAAGTGAGCATGAAGAGAGCTTCTGCCCGTGCATCGAATGACAGCTCACTTCATGCTCACTACGTGCTCTCACTTCACCAATATTTTCATCGTGAGATATTAACTGAATAGGCAGGGTAACGTAAGACGGCAGGACGTTGCGAATCTATTCGAAAGAGTCACCGCGGCCCTGGAACGCAAAGGGCATTAGGAGGAACACGGATAGGTTTCAGTCAGTAAAAGTCTGACGCTCCCTTCCGCTCCAACCAGAGTGAATGAAGTCATTTGATGATTTCCCATCCTTAACAAAAAAAGGTTTAATAGGACCAGGCATTTCTTTCAGATCAATATGATCATTTCAGTTGAAAGACGTTCATTGCTGGACATATGTATTATTTTTTTGTGCTGCTTCAATCGACGTCATCCATTCAACGCCCACTGTCGGTGAAGACCAGCGCTGTGGCTCTGTCACACGAGTCCCAGCAACATGCGGAGCCAGTGCCGTGATATTTTCCCAACTTGTATAGAGATTTTTGTTGTTGTTAATTTTGTTTTCATCCGTTTTTCATACAACATGCGTCATTATTATCGGTCCACCTTGTGAGAGACTTTTCAATCAGCTTAGCCTTTTCCTAACTACATATTAGTGTAATGAGATCGGCTTCGAGTGTAACCGGCTTTAGCTAGTTAGCATTATTTTCATGGAGCAGCTGTCTATCAGACTTCTACCAGCAACTTGGACAGGATACACCTTGGCAGGACTGTTTATTAGATTTTTAGAGAGATTGTGGAAAACATATTCGTATGTTTTAAAGAAAGAAAAAGAGTTTATTTGCGACAAGCATAACGCATACCAAAAAATAGAATAAACATAAGTATAAAAAGTTATGCAAGTTGGGAATATATGCGTCACATTCGCGCAAAACGCATTTTTATTTCATAAAAATGTATTATTTTTATGCTGTGACCTATGTATGTAACCAATAATGATTACAAAAAACCATACCACAACAAAACAGTCGTTCAAGCATAAATCCAGGCCATTTGACCAAAAACGCAACATTTATTACATAACCGATAGCGAAACGATAAAAAATTTAAAGCGTCGCTGTGAGGGACTCGCATAAAGTCGAATATTAAAAATATTATGTTGGTAACATTGTAAGGGGTAGCGTAGAAGGCTGATTTGCATTGAAATAGAAAAATGAACTTTAAAGCTCAGACACATAATATGTAGTTTTAGTGACATTGTAGGCAGTATGTAAAAAGTCACCGCAGCCCTGGAACGCAAAGGGCATTACGAGGAATATGAATGGCTTTAGACAGTAAGAGTCTGGCACTCCCTTTCGCTCCGCCCACAGTGGAAGGAGTCATTTGATGATTACCCATCGGTAAAAAAGGCGGCATGTAGCTGTTGTATCCATACAGTGTTGACACTGCCTTAATGAAATTATTGATCCCAATTTCAGGTCTACAAACGTGTAATGCATGTCTTTTGAGTTTGGAAAAGTCACTAAAATTCCAACTTTGCAGCTGGTGTGCCATTCAAATGTCATGTCCCATGTCCCATGTCATAGATCTGAGGGTAGCATGAGATGATGATGAACTGAGTACGAGATTGTACATGGAACAATTACTACCGATCTAACCTCTACAACCCAGTAACTGGTTTACTGGGTTACGATACCGCTTGGCAAGACTTTTTGTCACAATTCTTGTGATAGTATATAAGGTATGGTATTATTAAAAAGGAAGGATCCTCCTACTAGACGGTTGTTGTTTCTGGTGGGCGACAGCCCGATAATTTATATTATTTTGGACTGTTGTATATGTTCAAATCACACAGAAAACTCTGATATCGCGATGCAGGATTTTGTTAGTAGTTTGTCGGTGGCGGGATGGATGGTATTGCGGTCCTTTTTATTGCTGCCGTACAAATTTCGCTTCGTTAGTTTTTGAAATGAAAACTTCTTTAAGCGTGTTGAGCACTTTATGGGAGAACAAAAATCATGGAACTCGCGTCATCGTCACCGAACGCTTTAGCTTGCGCTTAGTTTTCACTTCTATCGGCAGTCCCCAAAGACTGCTTCTCGTGTTTTTTTTTTCTTCTGACTATCCGTAAGGACTATCAAGGATTTACAAATGGCAGCCAGGACCAACAGCTTTACGTGCTTTCCGAGGCACGGAGGACTCTCGGCATCCATCGACGGACCGTCCTCGGTAAGTTTAACCTTGAGGATCGAACAGCCTTATAATAATGACTGTTTATATGCCCATTTTACTGTTTTAAGTTGATGTTTCTTTTGTTTTGAGATATCATAATGACCAATGCCCGGTTTCTGAGGTTTTTATCGGTCGTTTATCTGTCCATTAACGCTATTTTTCATAATTCCATTGGCTGGTTTGTTGTCAACGGACAGATAAACGACCGATAAAATATTTCAAAAACCGGACATAAGAGACACTATGTACGTAGGTAGTTAAAACCTTTATATGTAAATAAGTAAATCTGTAAGATGGTAGTTGGGCTGACAGCCCAGGCTTCGTTTTAAATATCTTTTTGATAATTGGAATTCGTGGAAGGAAGGCCATAAAAAATTACTGATCTATAAACACATATGTATGTACTAGCTGTCGCCTGCGGCTCTGCCCGCGTGAATAGCGAAAATTATCCCAAGGGAACATACTCCCGGGACAAAACTGCCCTATGTATTATTCCGGACTATAATCTACCTCTGTGCCAAAATTCATCAAGATCCGTTCAGCTGATCTGACGTGATAGAGTAACAAACATACATCCATCCAACTAAATATCCAAACTGTTGCATTTATAACATTAGTATAAAATAGTATAGATTAACCTAAAGCCACGTATTGTCAGCAACAATTGACGTGCAACACGTCAACATGTTTGGCAACGTTGCATAATTCCGCGTGACATCGTGACATTGACAGATGGAACGCAACATGACGGCCTGTGTCGTTGTTGGACAGAATATTTTTGCAGAGGGCTAATTTTCCAATAGTCGTATAACTTTATACGAGGAATAAAAATGGAGGCTTGACAGTTTTTGTACAGGAAATATGTCAAACGGCCATATTTATTTGTCAGTTAAAAGTTATGTTACTATTGAAAAATCAGCCCTCTATAAAGTAAACCGTTAAGAGGAGAATACTTATATAATTATTTATTTAATGTCACAAGTGAATACAAATACAAAATAAAGGTGGTAAAAATTAAAATGTTTTTCTGCAACTCTAAACTTCAAAACTAGGCTGTGGAAGAAAATGTGCAACCTCCGTAAGATTATAAAACGTCTTAAGAGATTGTAGTCTCGATAAATTGTCAACTGAACATTGGGAATACTTTCTACGCATCAAAATTGTATAGTCTATAATCTCTCGAAGTCATTCCGAGAAATTGTGGAACAGCAAGTAACGAATCGCTTTGTTGTCCGGTACACGGTCGTCAAACCAGGAACTTTCGGCCCCATCGGCCAAGCGAGCTGCGAGCAATGTGCTCAGCCCACTGGCACTTTACAGTTGGCAATGCTCCGGGCTTGGTTCTCTTATGTTGGTATGTATGTTAATCAAACAAACGTTATTTTAATTCCACCGCCGACAAGTAAAACTCAATGTAATCTCAGGATATAAAAACCAACAGAATTCAGTAACACTGAATACATTATCCGGTACGGATTTGACAACCGTTCAGCATCAAACGTTTGTTGAGGAAATATCGATAAAAAACGTTGACAAATAAATACGAGTGAATTCAATGAAAATTGATTTTTTAAATGGATTTAGTCGCTTTGGTGTTGGGTGTTAATTTATTTATAAATAGGTGTGTATTTGTTGTGGAAATGATTATTTTTCATACATAAAATTATTTAATCTTTTGAATTATTTTATATGCAACAAAAATCCTGTCCGTACAGTTTCTTACAAGTACACTCCTTAAATGTCTACGCTTTGTAACTTGTAACATGCAAGTAGCTTCAAGTTTTCGACTGATCAACCTTGACAATTTAAAAGTAAGTGGTTTTTTTAAATCTTGAATAATAAAATAACAAGCAGAGACCATAAAAAGTGTGCCAAGCACATGCAACCATGTATAACATACAAAAAGCAAGTTAAGGGTGCAACTACGTCGATATCGATCGACGTTGATCGATTGATGCCATCGATCGACGTTGATCGATTGATGTGGTAGCTTTGAATTTCCTGCCAGAGTCTGTGTTTCCTGATTGCTACAACCTGGGGATCTTTAAGTCATGAGTAAATATGTAGGGCTTATCATCCTGCCAGGGTTGCGGAATTGGTTCGAAAGGGTCACCGCGGCCCTGGAACGCAAAGGGCTTTAGAAGGAACACGGATGGGTATTAGTCAGTAAGAGTCTGACACGCCCTTCCGCTCCACCCAGAGTGGAAGAAGTCAGTCCAAAAAAAAGCTTTGGCTGATCAAGAAAAGTAGTGTAAACTATCGATCGACGTCGACTAATCCATTTTACCATTGGTGTAGTAGAAACGATCGATCGATGGCATCGATCGACAATCAATGGATTGGTGTGGTAACACCCTTAGTCGTTGATACCGGCTGTCATTTGTAGATTATTGACAGATGTGACAGTCAGAAGTGTGATGTCTAATAACCAGTCAAAACAAGGGTATTCTGTGTCATGATTTATCTTGTTGTGTGGAGATCGTGTCAATACTGATATTTAGCTGTATCTAGCTAAACTGTAAGTTGTCCCCAACAAAGTTGACGAAATGCAAGACAGATTGAGTGACATACCAATACTAAGTTGCAAGATTGAGGCGCTACCTACATAAGTGCCAGGGTTGCGGAATTTATTCAAAAGAGTCACCGCGGCCCTGGAACCCAAAGGGCATTGCGAGAAACATGGATGGGTTTTAGTCAGTAAGAGTCTGACACTCCCTTCCGCGCCACCCAGAGCGGAAGGAGTCATTTAATGATTTCCCATCGGTAAAAAAAACCTCCATAGGTGAGTCTGCTCTGCTATCATCAAGTATGCTCCACGAGACGATTTTTGCCCGCCAGAGTATCATGTTATCGCTGCGTGAACGCAACGACTCACCGAAAGTCGCACTGGATATCAGCATGTCTAAATAATTTGTTTAGTTGAAAAAGTTTTGAGGCGACTGTGCTCCTGCACCTGCGTGAAATTGCTGTTTTTCTCGTGAATGTCATTTGCTGAATCGCAGCGATATTATCACGATGTGACACGTTAATAGAATGAAGCATGCAAGAGTGATATTTCACCCAAGACACCAGACCATGGAAAAAAAAATAGCGGCCAACTTTGGCGCTTTCGCCTATGAAGATGTTTTTTGAGAACATGAAACACTTAGAAATATACCTTCTTTAAAACTCAACGCGCACCAGAGCACACCAAAACGCGCTGCACTGGTTAACATTTATTATTATGCAAAAAAGTACTTTATTTTTATTGTTACCTGTGACCTATCATTGTGTCCTTCATTCTTCCAGTAAAAACAATTTGTAAGATAAAATGTCACAACATTTATATCAATCACATTCTGTATGTTACTTATAAATAAACTTTCCTTTATGTATTTACGCTACTCGAGTGACCTATGACCTTTTTAATTAAATGTCACCGGCAATCTCGTTGAGGGCTGATTTGTTATTTCAAAAATAAATATGGTGGGTTGACAGGTTTTCTATAGAAAATATGTCATAAGTCGATAATTATTCTTTACGTAAATGTTAACTGAATATTGAAAATTTGGCCCTTACTGTGATAAATGTTACGTAATTTGTTTCTCTTTATTATTATTTAGAAAAAATTGCCACCGAAATAATATCAAAGCCCACCATATTTTTTAAAGTCAAACCATTATCTTGGTCAAATCATTCGTACGCAGACTTTGCAGGGATTTGAGTGAATGTGTCCAATCAGTGAATTTGTACATTTATCAGTTACTTTGTAGCTCAACTCAAAATTTGAGGAGTCTAACGATTCGGCATACAAAGGGTAGGCCGCATAAAGTACTCAATGTGTCGGACAAACCCGAAGAACTGAATAAACTATACATTTGTTTTTAATTCTTGCCATAATCCCAACAATTTGTGTTGGTCGACAGAATACGACAATCCACTTTACAGACAGAAAAATCGCAAATACCAAAAGTTCTTCCCTTTTAACTTTTTCATTGCGATTTAAAAAAATGCTTGTTGCAAAATAAAATAGGACAAAAACGTAAAAAGTTTTGAAGCGCCTGGGTACAACTTTGTCTGTGCACTGGTGACATACTGTTTGTAGAGAACGGTGGAGCAGACAGAACTGCTTTATTGTGTTGGTTAATGGAATTAAGACCAACTTAAGTAGTAGCAACTACTTTACCTCCAACAGCAAGGTACCTGGATAAATAAATATCTGGCGAAGAAATTTAAATTTGTAGAAGTACTATTTCTCCAATTTTCGTAGTAAACTTCTAGCTAACTTGCTTTTTTTTTAAAGACGGGAAATCATCAAATAACGCTCTGGGTGGAGCGATAGGGAGTGTCAGACTCTTACTGACTAAAACCCATCAGTGTTCCTCCTAATGTCCTTTGCATTCCAGTGCCGCAGTGACTCTTTCGAACAAACTCCGCAAAATTTACTTGCCTACCAGTTACTATATTACATCATCTGCCTAGCCTTTTCCCAAGTATATTGGGGTCGGCTTTCAGTCAAACCGAAATCAGCTGAATACCAGTATTTTACATAGAGCGGCTGCCTACCAGACCTCCACAACCCACTAACTGGGTAACATGGTATTCTTTGGCAAGACTGGTGTCAGATTATCTGGCTTCTGACTATCCGTAACGAGTCTCGGTATGTTAAGATAGTCACCCATCCACAGATCAACCTCGGCAAGCGTTGCTTAACCTTGAAGATCGACTCGTGCGGCTGTTATTATTTAGCCACAAGCTCATCCATAGTTACTATATTACAATAGACAAAAAATAAAATTCACAGAATTATAATCACAAACAAAAACACTTTTAAATGTGGAAAATATATATATTTTATCTTGATAAGGTCGCTGTTTCTAGTCTAATTCAGAAGAGTGTGTTTTGAAGTTCAACATTATCTAGTTGGTCAGAGGATAATAATATAATGACCATGCCTTTTAGTGCCTTTGAATGATCTTTTAGGAAATAAAACACAAGAAATATATTTTAACAACATACAAAATCGTTGCAACACCACACTACCAAACAAAAATAAGCTCGATTCGTCACGTCCATTGGAATCAGATGAAAGGATAGCTTCGGAGTCACGTTACGTCCAATGGTAGCCTGTGAGCAGACTAAACCGATTCGTTGCAGTGACTGCATGCAACTCAAAGCAAAAGCAGCCTTTGGGCGTGTTAAGATCTGTTTACACTGGGAACTGGGGTTAGATGCGAATGTGTCTGCTGTACAGCTTACGTAAGCTGTCGGGCAATGCAATTATTTGTATGTACTTAGCTTTGATGGTGGATTTTGTGTGATTAAGAAGTTTTAACGAGGCATATGTGAGGGGAACGCATAGATCATGTGCTTAGTATTTATAACCGGTGTGAACAAAAGGATTGAAAGCATTGAAAATGTAGATATGTTGATAGAAAGGGTGAATTTTTAAAGGGTGCGTGGATGAGAGCTTTCCTTAGGTTTGATATGTATTATTATTTCCCAGAATTAGATCCTTATTAGCGACGCTTCCGGATGATGTTATAATAAAGAACCCTTAATTTTTTTTCAAAATCACTCGGTTCAATTCCTGACGAAATCCAATGATGCTGTTTAAGTTTTCATCAAAATCGGGCTCGAGACTTCTTTCAGTGTTTTCCGCTAGTCCTCATAGATGGTCTCCAGTCTAATTGGATGCAAATGATTCAATTACAAAAAGCGACTGCCTATGTGACGCTGTTTCTTAATATTTTAACACCGACTTCCGAAATTAAAGTTATTTTATACCTGTATTGTTTTTTTTTTTAAATTTGAAGGCTGTTATATGTTTTTGTATATAAGTTTTTTTATTTTTCCCTTTTTAGTGGTACACCACACCTAACAACACTACTGGACAACAACAAAACACGCAATTTTGGTTACTTGGATGATATATTTTCAATTTCCTCCAGCTATTTCGATTTAAAAACCAAACTACTGAACCAATGTTGATGAAATTCCTATGGGATCAATCGGAACGTATATCCTTTCATATGAAAAAATATTTTTTGAAATCGGTTAATAAATGACGGAGTTATGAGGTAACAAACATAAAAATACAGCCGAAATGAGAACCTACTCCTTTTTTGAAGTCGGTTAATAATTCAATTACAAGAAGCGACTGCCTTTGTGACGCTCACAATCTTATCACTGACTATTTGACTGGCTGTCAAAGATGATAGCCGGGACCAAACGGTTTAACGTCCTTACCAGATCGGTTACAATAAATACAGCTATCACCACCATAACGCGCGAAAACTATTTTAATATTGGCCTCAGTTTGGTTGATCGCCTAAAGTGCCTTTAAAGGGTCTTTAAGTCTAATGTGAATTGGTTATTTTTAGGCAAGCGTCCTCCATCATCGTTTTCCATGATGTAACATTGTGGTCGATACCCAGCCTATCAATAAAATAAACGAAACAAACAGTTTAATCCAATCATAATAATAATTAACATTTTATTCAAGTTACAATGTAAAACAGAAATTACAGTTTTGCTTAAATCTATGTCCAGTTCACTAGTGTTATTTGCCTGAACAAGGACATCCTGTGTTTCAGGCGAGAGCAGGTAAAACATTACGAAATAATCACTTTAATTATATAAAACTAGTGGGCAGCCCCGGCTTCGCCCAGATATAAATGTTTTTCCAAAATTTTCTTTCATGAGCTTCTCCTGATAATAAAAAACAACAAAAAAAGAATTAGCGAAATTGGTCCAGCCGTTCTCGAGTTTTGCGGTTAGCAACACATTTAGCGATTAATTTATATTATCTATAGATAGAAGATAAAATACTCCTATATTAGGTATGTAAATAAGATGTAAAAAGTAAAAGAATTTTACTTCCTAAAATCTTAGTAACTTAGCGAACTAATTAAAAATAAAAGTACACTAAACAACTTCAATGATATATTTCAAAGTAAAAATCACCAATATTCGACTTGAACAGTGTTATTTACTAAGCAATGATATGAGCCTTAACATTTAACTTTACAAATGAAAAACATAATCATCCAATCTTTGCAGCTGTATGTCCCTCGCCATAAACGTATCGTCACAAAGAACCGTTGGACCGAGTCCGTCTGATTGGTGGCTAAGTGGAAAACTTGCCCGATGGCACAGAGCAGTCGCGTACAAACGAGTTCAGTACGACCATGTATTGTACAGCTGTTGTCTGCGACATTCTTGCGATTTGATTGAAAAATATTTTAGTTTTCTTTTTGAAATTGTTTCTATACATCAAGTAATAAGCTAATCTTTTATAAATTTTTATTGTTAACAATGTGAAAAACCACAAATTATGCATGAGGTGTTAACCTTTAATTAATTGTTGCACTTGTTAAAGAATATACAATGTAACTTGTGATGTTATGTGTACACAATTGTTGGTTAACCAAATAAATAAATAAATAAATAAATGAAATAAATAAACTTAACAGCTGTGTTTAGTTCTGTTGAAGAGAAATTGGTGTTTGAATATAATTTAATTTTAGCTTCTTGCAATCGGATTGGGTAATAAGTACAGAAGAAGATGGTGACACCTTTCTTTTTATTTGAGATGCCTTTACAATGGTCATAGATGACAGAGACAAAGTCAACGATGGAGCGAGCTTACCCAAAAGAAGCCTGTTCACTCTAACTTTGAAGATATTAAGGTTGCATGCGTTCAGAAAAACAGCTGGACAAAAAAAACGAGCAGAGGTTCATATTAGACCTTGATCAAATAAGTTGGAAGTTAAAGAAGATGTCTTTTTCCAGCAGTGGCATGCTTTTTTTTGTTTTAATGATGGGAAATCATCAAATGACTTCTTCTACTCTGGGTGGTGCGGAAGGGCGTGTCAGACTCTTACTGACTAAAACCCATCTGTGTTGCTTCTAAAGCACTTTGCATTACCGAACAAATACCGCAACCCTGTAGCAGTGGCATGCTGCTTTAGACTTACGCTTTCACATTAAACAGTTCAATTTGAATTTTAAACACACAAGAAAGAACATTGATTGACAAATTATTTTAAGCAATCGTTGACTATTACATGATACTTAAAACTAGATTGGTACTTTAATTTTTTTTTTTTTTTGTACAACTTCCTTATGCATGCGGTGTTTACCTATCAGTGATTGTTGCACTGATGTATATTAATTTAGTGCATGATATTTTTAACATAAAACCAGTGTGAACAATTGTTGGTAAACCAATAAAATAAATAAATACAAATTTTCTGTGGTTATATCATTCCCTTTACCAAATAAATTAAGTCCAAAGAATTCTGTCTAGCGTAAAATAGTGAAAACAGAATAGCTTTAAAAACAAAATCCCACCGAATTCATTCTACTAAATAAAATAATGGTACATTAATTTGACGTGAAATACTGCCGAGCAACGTAGTTTCAGAGAGACTACAAATAAGGCTGAAGTTTATTTCAGTGATATTTCTCAAACCTTAATTGAATACTTTATTTGTGATATTTGTTATTCCTACAATCATTGTCTGAATACATACAATTTATGGGACACTTAACGCCGTATTCATCGTGTCATTGTAAAATACTGTTTGTTATCTATTTGTTTGTTCTAATTCCTCAGCCATGATGCCTTGATTTGGTATTATGTTTGTAAAGGTAATAGCTGGAAGTAATGATTCCGTGACATTGACTATAGCTGAGTGTCATAGTTTTTGACGTGACAACGTTTAATAAATCGATGAATGCCTGCTGCACGCACAAAAAAAGGATGACTCATTGTAACGTTACGATCGGAGCGAGAGCGCTGCATGATTCAATTTTATTCATATGCAATCATTTCATCAATGTTTTGTTATGACGTTGTCACGTTAAACTATCGTCCGTGAACCGACTTTACAGACAGCCAATTTTTTTTTCAATCTCACAGTACCTGTGGGATAGATAGCCAACAACAAAAAAGCCTGAAAACAACGCAATCTAATAATAATTATTATAGTTTAATTATATCGAACATAAAATGTTCAAATTATTGTTAGTAACACTTATAAAACCTTGTTAGTAAACTTATCTCCTCACAACAAATAAAATAACAACTATTATACAACTAAAACAAAAATAAAATTAAAACTAATTCAAATACGTATAAAGAGCTATGTCCGCTTCCCGCTGCACTAGACCTGCAGCTGTGCATACTGGTCCAGTGCCCCAGGAACGGGCAATCAGGCTTGTTCACTCTCACCTATAAAATGCTATTGGTGCTTCCCCAAAGCCTTCGCATCAAGGATGTATGTACGCATAATAGCTTGGAAGCTATCTGTATCAGCTTCAGCAAACATGCCCGATGCGCTACAAAACCGCGGGAGCCCCAACAGCACCCTAAAAGCGTTATTATACTGCACTCAAAGAACGTGGTAGACCCTTTGCGTATGTCTAACCCACAGGCTGCACGTGTAGAATAATGCAAGTTATCAAAATTTTGAAAATGAAAACAGATATTGTAAATTTTCGGACGACCAACAATTTTTTGAATACCATATGACTAAAACAGCGTAATAAATCTCTCAATGAATGAAGCACATGATCTGAATCAGGAACAAGTTAATATTTGAAACGTCACTCCAAAAGTCTAGGCCGATTTCCAACCCGAAAACCATTACCTTGTAATAGAAAAAGTACGAATACTAAACAACACGGTACCCTATCTACCATCATTTCTTTCCGCCCATACCAATGATTCACGTCACATATTAAATGTTGCGACTAACGAAACATCTCGAATGTTTCGTAACCATCGCTCAGAGAGCCTTTGTACTTGTAATACAACAGTGAAAAAGAATAATGACTCGGGAAATGGAGTTGCTAAGTTGTTACACCAATTTCCACCCTATTACTTTAAAGCCAGGGGATAGTTTCCCCTGAAAAGAAAAGGCGTTAAATAAACTTATAGCGGGAAGGGTGTATATTTTGTTGGCGATTTTCTAGATATATCGTGGGGCTTATTGCAATTTTTATTCATGTTCTAATATATGATTTTGAAGGCTTTTTTGTTATTAAACTGTGGCGTTTTATGTGAATTTATTGAGGTTTGAAATTACTGCAGTGTCTGGTTCCAAATTGCAATATGCTTGAACGTATTTCGTTGGCATAGGAAGCGACTTAGGCATGTTCAAAGTTTATATTAATTTCACTGCTTTAAAAGCTTTGAAATTATATTGTCACTACAACAATATTTTGTTGTTGCATGCTGGTATTTATATCAATCAATATAATATAAAACTGTTACGTTACTGAGTGACCGACAGACAATGTACAGCCATAACTACTGGTAGTAGAAATCTGTAATTTGGCATGTAGGTTCCTTGGGGAGAGTAAGGGAGCACTAAGAGAGGATTTCCCGAAATTCTTACAGAAACAGGATATGCGCTGCGCATAATATGAAGTCGCAGGTAAAAGTTAGTTATTTAATAAGTAGGTAGTCAGAACTCTCCAAGAATTACATATTTATTACCTGAGATATTCGGTATGTTAAATGGTCACCCATCCACAGGCCAACCTTGTCAAGCGTTGCTTAACCTTGATCGACCCTTCGGCTAATATTCTTTAGCTGCGAGCTAAACGAACTGAACGAAAAGATCATCCAGATAAACTAGATAAAAATAGACAACAAGACGTAACACTTGTTGCAGTAGAAACAGTTTGCGCTATATATCTCGCTGTCACGGGATCCAGCAATAACTTACAGTCGACACACTCGTGTAGGTACAATGTACACACAACTGGGGCTATCCATTCTCTCACTAATATTTGGCGATATCCATTACCTAAGTCCATACTGGATATGCGTCGCAAGAATCAATGCCTTAATTGGATTTCTTTCACTTGTATTGTGTGTTGGACTGGTGTTTGAAAGTCCACGTCATTTATTTCACGTGGGAGTCTTCTTTAATTAATTTTTCAGTTACTTTTAACTATTATAGTCTAGTTTAGGTCTATTCTAGCCTAGACGTTAGTTTCAAAATCAGCCTTCACACTTATTTTCGACTGCAATTGTATTTTCAACTGTAAGTATATATGTATAGTATATTAAATTTGATATATTAAAGTTCTTTTGAAAGTTGTGAAAAATATTTCTTAGCATCGTATAAATCTTTATTTCAATCTAGATCAAATAAGTTGATATCTAACACACCAAAGCACAATCGAAAGGCTAAAATTTTCCATGAATATTTTACTTTTCCTTTTCGGGTCCACATATTCAATATTTAGATTTATATCAGGGAAAGCATTGAGATTACCTATTTGATTTATGGTAATAAATCCTGGTTTAACCCTTTATTTTTAGGGTCATGGTCAATTGTTGGGTAGGAGTGGAATGGTATTAAAATTGGCAGTAACGTGTTGGATTTGGATATTATAATAAATTATTGCTTCTGTGTGCTTTAATAAATTTTGTTCTGTTATGCTTAACGTATTGACTTTAACATAGAATTATCTGGTCTGATTTGTGCTTTAATAAAGGTTTGTAATTTAATAACATCGTCCATTTATTTGCGGTCAGCGTAACATGCTTTTTGCTACGCTATATCTTATCTCTGTCGGCCATAATTATAATCTTGTAGACTATTCGCCCATCATTTCTTAATTCTTTTACCCTAGAAACATTCACAGTCGTAACTTTTAACATCATCATGACATCATCTGCCTAGCCTTTTCCCAACTATATTGGGGTCGGCTTCCAGTCAAACCGGATTCAGCTGAATACCAGTATTTTACAAGGAGCGGCTGCCTACCAGACCTCCACAACCCATTAACTGGGAAACACGGTACTCCTTGGCAAATCATCATTATTAACACCATCATGTAAATAATGATATTCGAACCACAAGCACAAGTAATTATTTGTATTGTTACACGGAGCGCTTGGACCGTGAGTGGTTCTAGCTCAGTTTTAGACAATGAAAACGTTAAGAAGGAAAACTTTCGGTCCCAAACTGAACTCGGAGTTTACACAGGCGGCAGTCGGAGAAAAATTGACTTCAAAAGAAACCTCATGCAATGCAAATACGGAAACTTAATTCAGTGTTCACAACTTATTCAGTACATTAGGACCCTAGCAATACTGAACAAAGGTAGCAACTCTGAAACATTCCGACTGGGGCAAAGTAAGTCTTTCTTCCACATAATTGGTTTTCAAACTCAGTACAAAATTGATGGATTGGCACCGAAGTTGGTCT
The DNA here is from genome assembly GCA_002192655.3 of Mamestra configurata. Lineage (NCBI taxonomy): Eukaryota > Metazoa > Arthropoda > Insecta > Lepidoptera > Noctuidae > Mamestra > Mamestra configurata. The sequence continues at coordinate 75,258 of NDFZ01004714.1, read as the reverse complement.
TGCAAATTGTTAATTATGAAAATTCCCGCGTCCTCAATTTAATGGCAGCTGAGCAAAAGTTACCTGTTCGGAACAAATTTGTTTTGTGGCGTTTTTAAAGTTGTTTAACAAGATTTAAGGAATGGCCTTTTAGAATTTGGTTCTGTGAATAATGTTTTTTGATTATTTGTTGTTGGCTGGTGAGGAGTTTTATAATGAATTCGCAGCGGGTTTATTAATGGTGGAGATTTTAGATTTGTGGGGACTGAGTTTTGTTTAATGTTGAAAATATTTAAGGATTTTCCGTTTTGAAGTGTGTTTCGTGATATTTAATTAGGTTTTTAGAAACATCAGCCCTTAAATTGTTGCATGTCGGTTCGTTTCTTTTTTTTATGGCATGATGGAGTGTGCTAGCTAACAAGTGTCAATTAATTTCATAAAATTTGATTTACATATTAGACACATAATTTTCTGTGTCATGTTTTGTAAACTTTGCATACTGCCTTATAAATTCAAGTTTTTTATAAATTAACAGACAGATGTGTTGCTGGGGAGTTTGTTACGCCACTTCTTCTTCCCAGCTAAAACAATAGGAAGTGGTGACGGGGGGGCGTTTTGGGGGACTGTCTTTATGTAGAACTTAGACGTTCAAAAAGTGCTGGCACTCAGCCTAATTTGAATAAATGACTTTTGATTTTAATTCATTGATTTTTTTATAGTTTTTTTTTTTTATTCATTGTGATGGAAATTTCCATCAACCAATTCAATGCCATTTTTCATTTCCACAGAGTCCGAAGGGGTCTTATATCCAAATAAATTTATATGCTTAAAAAGTAAAAATTATGCATTTAAGGGAAGTTTCACGTCTGCTATTAATGTAAATGATTAATTAAGTAAGTTAGAAAACCACAATGGGCTTCAATCACTTATTTCCTCTTTTCCGTATACAATATAAACTTTGACTCTTGGTAAGTAGGCTTTACGCCCTAGAAATATTAATTTATTGGCACATAGGCATATTTTATGGAAGGCAACTTTTATATTTCCTTCACTAGGTTTCTATTATTATTTATTAACGCCGATGGCGGCTACTCGATAATGCTTCCCCACGTCGAGAGGCCCGCGTTATTTTATATTGCAGATTCGTAGGTACTTTAAAAATGTACTCTGGACAGTGGGGCACATAAAAAACACATTCTTTAATATTATTTATGTATGTATTCTAAAACATTATTTATTGCCTAAACACAACATTAAAGTATGTTTGTATTTTATTTACCCACGTCCGTATGTCACTGCGGGGTGCCAACTGAAACCAGCACTGGGTTTCTGACACCCAGCAAATGCTGAGATGGTAACCCTTTCGATATGGACATGCTCAGCACAACTGGACTGTATCATTGTTATGTTTTAATATTGTCCTCTTTTTACCATGTGTTTATTGCTGTTGTGTTGTGTTTTTGTCGAATAAATGTTTTCTTTTTAGTCTATACTAGTTGCCGCCCGCAGCTGCGCCCGCGTGATTGTCGAAAATTATCCCAAGGGAACATATTCCCGGGATAAAATGTCTATGTGTTATTCCAGACTATAAACTACCACTGTGTCAAATTTCATCAAAATCCATTCAGTAGTTTTTGCGTGAAAGAGTAACAAACATCGATCCATCCATCCATCCATACAAACTTTCGCGTTTATAATATTAGTAGGATCTTTCTGAGGAAAATAACTTGAATATCCCAAAAACATAATCCGTGTCTATAATCATTATAACTCCTAATAACAACATCGCTTCCATTCCGACGAACAGGTGATTACTTTATGATAACAAATGCTCAACTTTTTATCGTTTAAGGCTACTTCTGTATTCTGAACAATTTCTTTCATGAACGATTACAATATAAATAAAATATTACTCAATTTATGAATGTAGAGCGTCTGGAAGAGCTACTGTCTTATTTATATTTTTATTTAAAAGGATGGATAGAAAGGTAAGTATGGATATGCTTTTAAAATATAAAATACAGATGTAACACCAGTTAATATTAATGCGGCGTTTTACGTATTGAGTCAATCTGCCAAAAAACGAATTACCTCGATTGTAAATTTTAAACTGGTGGACATTAATGCAGATGAATACAGAGAGGAGCCCATGAAATGATGGAGAAGGGCAGGCACCATAAACCTGTGCGTCATTCAATCTAGCTGAAGGGATGACTTAAATTAGCCACGATTCGTAGTGCACTTGTAGTAAACGTGTATTGTATATAAGGTCCCATTTAAATAGGTCGACAAACTTTTAAAAATCATTCAGACAACCAAGGCAAGGACAATGATATATATACTAGTATTATGAAAAGGAAGGATTTGTATTTTTGTATGTAACGAATAAACTTAAAAACTACAGGACCGATTTGAAAAATTCTTTCAGCAATGGATATTTATTGACTATATTTTATCCCCGTACTCCCACGGAACGGGAACTACGCGGGTGAAACCGCATGACTTCCGCTAGTAATAACTAAGTAGTAAGACGCGTTAGATATTTTCAAGAAAAAACATTAACTAACGTAAAAACACTAAAAATGTTGGTTACCCAATGCATAAACACATCCATGTCTTTGTTTTCTCATAATTCTGATACTATAAATGTGCAGGCGCACGTGACCACGTCAAGAACCTACTCATAATGGATGTGATTATTCTAGTGTGCCGAAAAATTTATTATTTTGGGTCAAATTAAAATCATTTAAATTCGTTGTTTTTTTTTTGCTTGGATATCTTTGGTTAGACGTACTGAACGCAGTGTTAAAATTTGTCCACCTATTTTAATGGAACCTTTTTTGTTACGCCCAAATACCGAAAACGCTCGCTTGAGCGCGTTGTGGCTTTTTTTAAACATGTCCTTCAGTTTGAGACAGTAAATATATTAAAAATAATTTCCTACTAATATAATAAACGCGAAAGTTTGTAAGTATGGATGGATGGATGGATGTTTGTTACTTTTTCATGTAAAAACTACTGAATGGATTTTAATTAAATTTGGCACAGTGGTTGATTATAGTCTGGAATAACACAAAGGATACTTTTTATCCCGGGAATATGTTCCCTTGGGATAATTTTCGACAATCACGCGGGCGTAGCCGCGGGCGTAGCCGCGGGCGGCAACTAGTCTTTCATATAACACGTACATCATCGTTTCTTTGGTATTCCTTACTCTTATAGCTATCCACAGAACGAACGGCTGAAATTATATTAAGCTAAATATAAATAAAATCAACTTAATGTCACTTCCAGCATCTTAACATCTAGAGCAGGCAGTAAATAAGAGTACCCCGTCCCGATAAGACTAGGGAAGACGCCAGATATTAATCATCCCCTTAGCATTGGATTTTTTTTTTTCTTACCCTTTGCACGAGTATCATTGAATTTAATCGCGAAGGTTCTTTTTCTTTTGTTGTTTATTCTTATTGCTTATTGATTACTTTGACTTGCTCTGGTGTAGTAAGGTCGTAAGTTTGATGTGTTTTGTTGCAGTCACCACAAAACTTAAATATTGGTAGAAAGGGCCATGGGCCGCAAATTCATGTGACCTACGCAGCGAAAAGCGAGCTTCACAGACGTCTTTAGAGTTACTGTTTTTTTGTTTGCCCTTTTCAATAATAAGCTTGACGAGTGATCTCCAATGTTTCTTTGCTACAGGTAATTGTACGCCCATCATAATTATTCCCGCATATTGCTGGTTCGAGATCATACGAAGATCAATATTGCCTATACTCAAAGTTTTATTTAGCTATGCGTTAGTTGCTACTTAGATATTTCTGGATTGGACCAGATAATCAACGTTGCTCATTCAACTGTTGTTGACACTCTTCTTTTGAAAGAACTTTCCAAACATATAAAAGTTACTTCTTATCTAAATCTTTTACCATTGCATTAACACACGCAGTTTCAATAATGACGTTTTCTAAAAATCAAAACTAAAAATGAGACTTCAACATAATAATGACAAAAATATTCAAAAACATGTTTTCTTTCACATTTTCCAACGAAGAAAAATCTTAAAACTAAAAATACCCAGGTAAGAATATCCGGAGTCTCTAAATCTCGACTGTTAGCGATTCTCAATAGGAAGGTATAATTTACTGTCGTGAAAAGCAGTTTGTTATAGGAAAGTAAAGTTTCTGCCATTAATAATAAGTTCCAAGTTTGTTGTAACAGTTTTCGTTGTTGAAACCCATTTAGGTTGTGATAATAACTTTGGATTCCCTTCACACCTTTTCGTTTATGTTTTTTGCGCGAGTTTTTAGGTTTTGCGGTTTTGTATAAGATTGTGTTTGTATAAGATAAAAGAGTTTGGATGTGGCTTCTTTGTATTGACTATATTTTTTTTTCTTTTTTTTTAAGGATCATCAAATGACTTCTTCCGCTCTGGGTGGAGCGGAAAGGAATGTCAGACTCTTACTGACTAAAACCCATCCGTTTTCTTTCTAAAGCCCATTGCGTTCCAGGGCCGCGGTGAATCTTTTGAACAAATTCCGCAACCCTGGCAGGCTCTGGCCCTAGCGGGCCCCATCTCCTATGCCGACATCTCTTTGAGGCGCGCATGGAACACAACGCACCATCAACCCGGGCGTAGTGGTGATCGGACAGCGAGCCACCCAACGCTCGCCGTCCGCACCTACGGTGTCCGGGGATCGTCCTGCGACTCCGGACGCCCGGGGCGTCTTTTTCTGAAGCGGCGGTTGGGGCAAGGACCCTGTCTCTCCCTCGCGCGGCCCACCTAATCCTTCGCTAACATTACTGCTTCGCAGAAGGAGGTGACCGCTTCCCAAGCCTCCTCGCTCCGAACCATGAATTCAACCAGCTCAGGACGCGAGAGGTCGCCGCCGCCGATTGCTTCGACGAGGACACGGTGATACTCCGCCCAAGCAGGGCAGACCTCCACCGTATGCTCTACCGTGTCCTCTGGGCTTGTATTGACTACCTGGTCTTACATTTTGTAAAAGTAATAATAAGATTAAGTTAATTTGTTTATTGTTGAAGAATGATTTTATATCTACAATAGAATTATTTTCTTGTAGCGGCATCAATGTCGCCACAAACGGAAACGAAATCTATCACTTAGTGGAGTCATGCACTCGTGGATGTTTAACAGCATGACTGTTTCAAATAACTAAACAATAAATAAAATTAAAGATAAAAGAGAAAAAACAGAATATTAAAGTAGTAAATACTTTTTACAAAGTACCATAAAAAAAGAAAAAAAAAAGTTAGTTTCCAAACAAAAACAGTTATGAGTACATTACTTATAATTATAGCTGATATTAGAGGTACCTGTTTTCTGGCAAAATGCCAGTCTTCGTACAATACTGTCGTAAGTTTAATTTGAGCTACGAAACTGAAGGTTCATCATATTATTACTTTCGGTCGATATCGGAATGAATAAAGAGTAAGTATCTACTTTTCTACTTCTCAAAGAGATGTCAGCATGGAACACGAGGCCCGCTAGGGCCAGAGCCTGCCAGGGTTGCGGAATTTGTTCGAAAACGTCACCGCGGCCCTGGAACGCAAAGGGCTTTAGAAGGAACACGGATGGGTTTTAGTCAGTAAGAGTCTGACACGCCCTTCCACTCCACCCAGAGCGGAAGAAGTTGCTGGGGAGTTTGTTGCGCCACTTCTTCTTCCCAGCTATAACACTAGGAAGTGGTGACGGGCGGGCGTTTTGGGGGACTGTCTTTATGTAGAACTTTGACGTTCAAAAAGTGCTGGCACTCAGCCTAATTTGAATAAATGACTTTTGATTTTGAGTCATTTAAGATTTCCCATCCTTAAAAAAAAAGTTATCTACTTTTAGAACTGAAACTGTTGAACTGAATTAATGTCGGGCTATGGAGTGACAGACATATATATATAGAGCACAAGATACCTTTTTCTTCAAAAAATTCGAAGATATATGTATTACAACGGTATAATCATGTACGAGTGTTTGTATGAAAAGTACGACGGAGGCTGCTCTTAACCCTTAGTAATCGCGCCTAAAAAGTTACGTGAATCGTCGCGTGAGGTGTTAAATACCCCGTTTTAATTTATTTAAATAAAAAAAAAACTACGTCCAAAATCAAATTTGCATTAATTAATATCTTTGAACTTACATATTAATCAACGAATAAACACTCTTTTAAAAGATTTTAGGCAGTCTATCTATATTTTTTTTATTATTTACGCCTACTCGTGTAGGTTCCCACATTAAAACTGGAAATTTTCCACGATACCCTAAAAGAGTGACTGTGAATAATTTGTATGTAGCCAAAAATATCTCGCTAAAAATAAATTCCAAATAAAATTATCTTAAATCTCGTTTACGAACGAAATCTTAAAACGTCAATTGAGTCAAGTTTGGAATAATTGTATTTCGCATTTATTTTTAGAGATTTTTCCGTCCTTATTAGTATGTTTCTTACACAGTTTATTTTTAACTTAAGTTTTTTAACCTACTTACTACTTACCTATAGAAAATATAGGCAAAGTAAATTGTCAAATCTAAATATCCTTTTTTATTTTTTTATATGAACTTCCTAGCTTTAGTATACTTAAAAGTCAAAAAATATCCTATGGGCACCTATTTATTCTCATCATCATCATTTATCAGCCGAAAGACGAAAAACATAGGCCTCCTCAAAGTGTCGCCACAACAACCGGTCCTGTGCGTCTCGCATCCATAGGCTACCCGCGACCGTCACCAGGTCATCGGTCCACCTTGTGGGAGGCCTTCCAGTTGGCGATTGCAGTGTAGCTGTTGCAATGCACAGAGAATGCTGCTGCCTATGCTCCATTACTATTAGTATTTTCTAATCTAATCTAGCTTTCCTCTTCCTTATCCACACACGTCTGTGCTCTGCCAATGCCGGCCAGTCCCTAAGGTAAGAGTCGAGTTCGTCTCTCCCCTTTCGCCTTGGTCTACCGCGATGTCGCCTAGCATTGAAAGGGACCCAATTAGAGGTTATTTTAGCCCACAGCTCATCTGACATACGATAGACATGTCCGGCTCAATCTCACATAAAACAAGTAGCTTTCTCCTCCCGTGATACTGCGCTCTTTGGCTCGTTGGCAAACTAATTTATCACCGGAATAAAAACATCCCATGCATTATTCCATATAAATCTATTCAGCTGTTTATATGTTGTTGATAAAGATACTTACCTAGGTAAGTATCTTTATCTATTTTAAGATTTATTATTGTTTAATTTACTATGGACTTTTACTTTTTTTAAATATTTATTTCTATTAAATTCGTTTGTTTGAGCAAAATAAAGTAATCACAAAAAAAAATGTTTCTTTTTTTATTTTCTTTATGTTAAAAAACATTCAAATATACAGAGTTTATAAAAAAGGTACTAGGATTAAACAAATAAACCCTAACTAAGCTTTACAAGTTATCGAGTAATAGTCGTCAAACTTATAAAATTTAACTGATTTGGTTTAAAATTCGTAGTAACCCCATAAAAATGACTTAAAACTAAGTGTATTTGTAACTCTGTAATGTCATAGTAAAATTTGCTATTTTTGTCATGGCTTACGGGACGGTAACTACGGAACCCTACACTGTGTGTGGCCCGACACCCACTTGGCCAGTTTTTTTTCAATCTTCCGATGGTCGACAAATAAAAACGTAGATATGTTGTCAATTAGAATGATTCGAATGAAGGAAGTGACTTAAAAATATAAAGATTTTATCACAAGCTGATGAATGCTTACGACTTAAATACCGAATACACCAATGAATACACACCCTTACCTCATTATACTGAAGCTTACGAAATACAAAATTGAAATATTTTATTATGTATTTCATTAATTTCACTGTCACGTACTGTATCATTTTCAGGAAATTAATTTAACATACTCGAGAAATTGAGATGATTTTTCTCTGAATTTCATAAGCCTATGTCGGAAGGTACTTGAATATATGTGTGTGTATTTTTCAAAGCATAATTTTGCAAGGGATTTCATTCAAATTCTACTGAATATTATGTTGACAATGATGGCATTAATTTTTTTGGAATAGTTTCAGGTTATTAGCATTGTTTTCGTCAGGTTAATAAAAGACTTTGGTATGCAGTCATACACCTAACATCTATAGATACTCAAGTCCTTTGGAAGAAAACTTCACACCTCAGCCACCATAGTAATGGAAACAATATTTGATTGCAGACAGACATACAGATACCGGGACAGGTGTAAATATGTGAGTACCACGTTTTTTTTTTTTCTTTAATTTGGGTTTGCTATTCACTCTAGTCTAGGTCATAGATGACAGAGACAAAGTCGACGATGGTGCGAGCTTACCCAGAAGAAGCCTATTCTAAATATTTAATTATTTTTTATAGGTACCAAATATTGTAAAGCCATTATTTGAAAAGAGTAACTTTGGAGTTTCTTGTGCGTTCTTCTCCATAAGAATCTACTTTTCCAAATGCACATTAGAGTCACTTTATTAACTTTATATTATTATGTTAACTGTAAATGACGTTCAAAAGTGCCCGTTTAATGGCCTAATTGAAATAAACGTTTTGACTTTGACTTTGTTGAAATAAAAAAATCAATTCTCGAAATTAATGTATTTTTTATTTTTATTAAAGATCGAGATTGATTCGAGTATGAAAGCACTTTACAATATGATTGGGTATTGGTTATATCTTTACACTAATATTGTATGTAGCCAGAGAGGCAATTCTAGTATTTTAAGTCCAGGAGCGTTCGAACCTACCAGCACCCTCTAACTTTCGTACATTATTTGACATTGACTGTTGCTGAGATGATATTACGACTCAAATTTAAATGCTTTTACGTTTCCGTACCCGAAAGATACCAACGGAACCCTAGTACTAAGCCTCCAACGTCCATTCGTCCGTTCGTCCGTCTGTCAGCGGGCTGTATCTCAAGAACCGTAATAGGTAGGCAGTTGATATTTTCACAGAGCGTGTATTCTTATTGCGGCTATAACAAAGAATAATAAAAATGAAACGTCTTTTTTTCCGGTTTTTTGTATGGAACCATACGTGAGAGAGACCGACTCGCACTTGGCCGGTTTTTGGAACAAGAATTGACTTTCCAGACACAATCTGCTTGCTGTCAGTACATTGCAAACAGAATTTAAATTCCAAATTTAAAAGTGTGTCAACACACCTAAATATAGCTACTAACACTTTGAAATTGACGATGGGAAAACATCTCAACAGCCGTCAATCTGTTGGATATAGGAAAGGATTCGATTAGCTTGTCAATAACATAAGTGGGCATATATTTGAACGCCTGTCGCCATCTTGGATTCCCGCTTTTTATTATGACAGGTTTTGCCGGATTTCTGAGAAAAACGTAAATTGATATGAGAATATGGAACGTACACACTTTTGTTTTTATTCAATTTGAAAATAGAATTGGAAAGCGAGTTAGTAAATAGGTTTTATTCTTGCTGTAAGTGGGGTTTCTAGAAAATTGGAATTTCGCTTGGTTTGGGATTGGTTATTAAAATTTGGCTAATATTTTCCTGGCGACTAACAACTTAACGGGCGACTCACTATTTGATACAAAAAAAAATAAGTTGGCAGCGATTAAATATTTTAGCAATAATTATATTACATGAGCTTCAAAATGCAAGGAGATATGGAAACTAAATAATGACTGCTACTTTAAGGTAGCGAACATATTAAACAGAGCCAATTGAAATTATAGAAGAGGTACTATAAATAATGACATGGCGACTATTGTTGTGATTTATTTAAGCAAACAATATTTGGACAATAAACAGTTTGCCAAATTCGAAACGGCTATGTTAGATTTGTGACCACACAATGCGCGAAGGCGAGCGAGCGTGCCGCGGCAGCGGCCGCCCAGCGCCTCAATGCTAGTTCAAATTAAAACAAAGCTAACAACTGATTATTAAGCTACTTAAAATTATCCTTCGGTATAGCTGCCAACCTTCTATTTTTGCTTTAATTTTTTTAAATCCCAAATTCAGATGAATTTGTCGCCGCGTTAAATACGTGTCTTAAAATTTGGCTGTATAGATGCCAAAGTAAAATTAAATGGCAATCAATCTCATTAAAAATTGATTTGAAAACTGGTTAAGTAAAAGTTGGACTCGCGCGCAAAGAGGTCCTCACGAAACATATAGACTTGTAATAGATTTTTATTAAATTTAGAAGAAAAAAAATCATTTTTTTTTCCTTCACAGTGGTTCCAGAGAAAATGGTGGTGGTGGTGTGATAATGGTCAATTTACATTTTTACATTTATTCTATTTCCTTGAATAACTTTAAAATAATTTACTTAAAAAATTTATACTAATATTTTACATGCGAAAGATTGGATGGATGGATGGATGTATATGCTAAAAAGCTTGCAATTCTTAGTCGTTCTTCGTCATGATTACTATGAATTCTCTTAATCGGTATGATTATTATATATCATATTTATTAGTTTATTATTTTAGCATATAAATGTATTTTATTAGTATTATATATATTATCTGTATATTCTCTCCGAAATGTTAAAATTCAATTTGAATCTTATTTTTATTTATTGTACACCTACCACAGTATAGTCTTTATAACCCAAAAGTTGACTGGTAGAGAATGCCTTGATGCATTAAGTCCGCCCATGTACCACTATTGTACATAAAGTTTAAATAAATAAATAAATAAATATGTTTTACTCAATCACGTCAGAACAGCTGAACCGATCTTGATGAAATTTGGCACAGAAATAGATTATATCTGAAATAACACATAGGCCGAGAGTATGTGCCCTTCGGATATTTTTTAACGGGCGACAGCTAGTGTGAAATAAATGTTTGTGAGCATTACAATAAGGTCGTTTCAAAATATTGCGATATTTTGTTATTAGGTCAGTCAAACAACTGTCAATCTTTAACATAGACACTTCAAAAAACCGAAAACATGTCAAAAGACAACCACAAATGACAGAACAGAGACACAAACAGAAACCACTCATCAAGAGTTAAAACAAAGGCAAAAATGTCATTGAATTTCAACACATATACCGACATGGAACACATAAATTCACGACATTCTTCTATGGAAATTAAATCCCTTAAATTAAATCCTTAATCTCCCTTCTAAGCGTACCTTCCTCAACCCTTGTCAAGGGGAGAAATGTCCGCAGGAACTCAGCCATTGCATTCTTGCAGTGGTTTAATGTATTATTATTCAAAGATATTAATGTATTAGGTATTAAGGGATTTTAAATTGAATGTCACGTCTAAACTGTTGGTTGTAATCTAAGCGGACGGTAGTGCGCCAGGCCAAGTTCAAACAATAAATGAATTTGAATTGAATTGAATTGAAGTTTCGGCCTAACGCATGCAGTGTGTATATTACACGAAACATTTTTAGCTGTTTTTACCCCCCTCATAACTTTGCTTGTAATAATCACAACTTGATGAAACTTGGACAATTTATTACTATAAAAAAAACTTGCCAAATTGATAATATGGAATCTTTTATTTTTATTATCAACTTGGCAAGTATTTTTCTACAACGTCGATTTTACAATCAACTTGGACAATTTATTACTATAAAAAAAACTTGCCAAATTGGTAATAGGGAATCTTTTTAAGAAACCGATTTTACGAGTGTTTTACCATTTTTTTAAGGTCAGGAAAAATTCAAAAGATTCACTGAAATTCTCAAAAGACACATGTTAGACTCATGGACTATTCTGCAGTTCTGAAATGCTACGCCTATTTTATTGATCTCACTACTTTTATGAGCCGAATTTTTGGGGTAACTTAGCCATTTTTCACAATTTTGTTTATAGGGGGATTTTTTACACTAGTAAATTTCCTTAACAATTTGAAATGTGAATATTTTATGTTACATTCGTTGAGTAATTAATCATTAAAGTTACGTCTGACGTGACAACTGTGCCAAAACCATTAGGCTTATTTTTATGTTACCTTCTTCCTTCACATTTCTTTTTCAAGTCAAAAGAATATTATTTTTTAAAGTTGCTTTTTCGACTAAACTTTGGGTGCGGGTGAGAAACTCATATTCCTTTTTACTTCCTCAAGGCCGTTAACCGCTGTAATCGCCAAAGACGATGGTTACAAATGGTTACATGGGGGATTAAATCGTTATATTTTTCTCAGTCGGCTGGAATACTGAAGCAATGATTCTGTATTAATTGAAAAATATCTTCATTCTCATATATAAAATTCTTCCGTTAATGACTGACTGACTGACTGGCAGACAACGCACAGCCGAAACTACTGGAATTTCGCTTGTTGTTTATAACACTCTGGGCCAAGATATTGATCGAAATGCAAGATATATGGTTAAAAACTAACAACACCATTTTTTTTAAGTTGTAAAATGCAACTTTTTGGAGGTACCGGTCACTACAAAATGTACAAGTAACTTCAATTTTGAAAAACTTTCCAAAATGTAAATTAGTTTTTAAAAATTTACACTTCCGAAACACTGTTGTTTAACTTGTAAAAGAACCAACACGTAAGTCCCACTATCGTGAAGTTGTCAATATATACTTTACTCATTTTAACTTATGTTTATTATTTTATTTTAGTGGAAACACGAACAGCTGATATGAAGGTACCGTAAAGCGTCCGTGACGTCACTTCACTCCACTCAATTTGGAGGTTGCAACGTATTAAATTGTGTTTGAATACCAGAGTTTAACAGGTTTTCAGGCCAAAGATGAATTTGATAAATACGAAATCGAGGATTTGTAAGTCCCATAGTTACTCAAAATAAAGAATTTAGGATGTACTTCACATTAGGCACATACTACATAATAGCATTAAACAATACATGTTCAAATGTGCCGTAGAAACAAACAGTCCTAACAGTCAGGCAAGCTTTCCCGACAGCAAACAAAGTCAAAGTCAAAGTCAATTCATTCATTTCAACTAGACCTTTAAGGTACTTTTGAACGTCAAATTTACAGTTTAAAATTAGAATATTAGTGAATCTAGTAGTCCATTTGCAAAAAGTAGATTCTTATGGAGAAGAACGGACAATAAACTCCATAGTTACTCTTTTCAAATATAAGTTTTATAATACTAACTAAATACAATGAGCACTAAACATACTGATTTGAAACGTTATGGTATTCTATTTTTTTAGTCTCAATTAGTTTAGTGGTAATTCAATTTAGTGCTAAAGCTGGAAAAAATATGAACAGGTGTAAATCTGATAAAATTAATTAGTACTTAGTAATACACCGGTATATGATCAGAATTTTACACCGACCCTCTAAACTCTTTTTCAAAACAGTTCTTACATTAATATCTGTCCAATAATTTCCAAGAAACTCGCAAGTTCATTTGCGAGTTTGTATGTAATACCTTGAGAATCAAAATTATTTATTTGAAATGGACCACGAAACAGAATCGAGGAAAAACTAGCATATCAATGATCGGAGTAGGCGGAGCTATTTTTCACAAGGTATCATAGTATGGACATGCCTGAGATACCGGGATTCACTAACACTGGGATTTAACAGGTTCTCTGCTATCTACAAAATAGAAGTCCAACCGCAAGGCCACGTAAAAACACAACCGTTAAATATACGAAAAAACCACAATAACGTAACGAATTTTTGAAATTTCAAGCACAGTTCCGATTCAAACACAACGTCCCACACCGGATGCTGGATTTATTTGATTGTATAAACTTTATTAGGCGCCAATTAGCACCGGTGCGTGGTCGGCCCTCAACTTAGCAACGCTCCACGCACCGGTGCGTGGGTGGCAGCGAACCTGTAAAATATACTTGCAAATGTTGGTGATGATTTTTAGAGACTCGTGTGTATATAATGCAACAGGTTATATCTGAACTTAGACAAATTAATAAATTTAAAATCCCGGGATCCCAGTGTCATAATATCCGTATAAATAATACATTTGAGGCCATTGACCCGAAATAGCTCTAGCTACTCCGATCACTGCAAATTTTCAAAAAATTTTTTTTTTGTTGAGGAACAATAATAATTATTGCCACAGATTTTAATATCATTAATTAAAAGTGTGGTTTTAATTGTATCAATTGAGTCTTTTTGATAGTCCCTAATGAGTATTAATCTGGAACTTGGTACTAAAAAAATTCTTAAATAATAAATTATATTTTATTATTTAAACTTCAGGTAGATATTTTTGTAGCAGCAATGGCGAAGTACCGTGTCGATATTGGAAATTCTTTGTATAATTGATTCTATATTCAGATATTAATATAGGTACGAGTAAATATGGAATTTTTCCTTCGATAATAAAGCGTTGGCGGGGCCAGGTCGAAGTTAATAATAATATTCGTTAAGTCAGTGAAATTAAGCTAAAGTATTTCTTGTTTCTTCTCAGTTTGAATTGAAATAGTGCCTGATTTATCTTTAGTTCATGATGTGATCAACTGAAGCTGTTCCTACCAGTGAAATATTTTGTTTTTAAATTGGATGACAAGCTACGTCTAAAAATTAGGTACTTTCTAAAACATTTCGTTGCCTTAATAAGTTTTGTCTTTTAAGAGAGTATTTAGAAATACAATCTTTCTTTTTAGGGTTCCGTATCCAAAGGGTAAAACGGGACCCTATTACTAAGACTCCGATGTCCGTCCGTCTGTCCGTCCGTCTATCGCCAGGCTTTATCTCATGAACCGGGTGATAGTTAGACAATTGGAAATTTCACAGATGTTGTATTTCTGTTGCCGCTATAACAACAAATACTAAAAAACCAGAATGAAATAAATAGTATGGGGGCTTCTATACAACAAACGTGATTTTTTTGCTCGTTTTTGCTCGATATTGATAACGGTATGGTACGGAACCTTTCGTGCACGAATCCGACTCGCACTTGGTCGGTTTTTAATTTAATTCGCAGAAGAATAATTCTATTTCAACTTTTTGACTAATATTACTATAGGTACTTATTGATTTCTCTTATACTTTTGTCAGTCAGACTTTAATTCTTTCAACAGAATTTGTTCGTTAGACCCTCCTTTCTGTTTACACCACAATGATTTTCGTGAATACGAAAGTACTCGTATATCAAAACACTCATCATCTGCCTAGCCTTTTCCCAACTATATTGGGGTCGGCTTCCAGTCAAACCGGATTCAGCTGAATACCAGTATATTAAGTGGAGCGGCTGCCTACCAGACCTCCACTACCCATTAACTGGGTAACACGGTACTTCTTGGCAAGACTGGTGTCAAATTTTCTGGCTTCTGACTCTCCGTAACGACTGCCAAAGATCTACAAATGACAGCCGGGACCAACGGCTTAACGTGCTTTCCGGGGCACGGAGGAGTCCCATCTACAGACCAACCTCGGCAAGCGTTACTTAACCTTGAAGATCGACCCGTGCGGCTGTTATTATTTAGCCACGAGCTCCTCAAAACACTGAACCTCGGAAATCCCACTCTCGCAATTGGCCATCAAATACCTAGAATAACCGATACGTTTCATTCATCTATATTAAATGTACCTTCAGTAATAGAACCTTTCATTCATTGGTTCATATTTCGACGTTGGTCGGTATTGAATTCGTTCCCCAGTGAGCTTGTTAGCAGTTTCAACAATTCTTGAACAAAAGATTTCATTTAGTGACGACTATCGAAATCTATATTTTAGTAGGAGCTAGATGAGAGCTTCTCGTTAAAGGTAAAATTGCCATTATTGTTTTGCTGCCAAGTAGCGCTAAGTTCAGGTAAAACCATCATGAATTCGGTGAGGAAGGGAGATAGAACTATACAATACGAATAGCACCATCCTTTTTTCCACAATGTTATTTTGATGGCATTGTCATGTCATAGTAGAGGAGCTTGATATAAATAAAGTGACATTCTATCACTGAAAATGACTGTCAAAAGCCAGAAATGTATTCTGCCGTCAAAAGAAAAAAGAACGTACCGGCAACAAAAAGAACCGCAGCGCCATCTACGTCAAACTAACATCGAAATCCTGCATCGCGCAAGCAAAATTCTCCATGCGATTTGAACATATACAACAGTCCGAATATCAACTATAGGGCAGTTGCCCACCAGACACAACAACCGTTTGGCAGGAGAATCCTCCCATTTCCAGTGGAGGTATGCGTGACTTTACTCTCTGTACCGCATATCTCTATAAGCTATTGGGCTCGGCTGTCATTTGTAGATCTTTGACAAAATCTAAAGTCATTAATATTCAAATTAGCTAGCAGCACTTCTTGAACGTCAAAGTTCTACATAATTGACAGTTGTTAGGAGTAAGAGAGTAAGAAGCCAGGAAATCTGATACCAGTTTTGCCAAGAGGTTACCCAGTTACTGGGTCAAGGATTTCAGATAAGAAGTCGCTTCATTTAAAATATTGCTATACAACCTTTTGAAAGTCTGAATGTGATTCTTTCACAGAATTTGATAGTACTACTCTGCCTTCTATTTCCTCCTCAATTTTCGTAGAAACGAAAGTATATCGAAATCTTGAGGTTTGGATACCTAATTCCCGCAATTGACAAACACAATCCTAGAACATCTGATACGTTACACTCATCTATATTAAAAGTACCTTCAGTAAGAAAACCTTTCATTCATTGGTTCATATTATTTCGATGTTGGTCGGTACCTATTGAGCTCGGTCCCCAGTGAGCTTGTTAGCAATTTCAACAATTCCTGATCCAAACATTTCATTTATTGATTATTAAAATATTTATATTAGTAGAATCTAGTTTTTTTAAGGATGGGAAATCATTAAATGACTTTCCGCTCTGGGCGGAGCGGAAGGGAATGTCAGACTCTTACTGACTAAAACCCATCCGTGTTCCTCCTAATGCCTTTTGCGTTCCAGGGCCGCGGTAACTCTCTCGAACAAATTAAGCAACCCTGGCAAGTTCCTACTTGCCTTCTTAAAGAATCTATTAGCTAGCTCCTGCTAGCTAATAGATTCTTTAAGAAAGTAACTCTAATCGCCATGATTGCGTTTGCTGCCGATATGAGCCGAGTTTTGGAAGTTCTTGACAAAGTAACATTTTAAAAGTATTAAAAATTAAAGGGATTATTCACATGATATTTGAGTAGCGAATGTCAATCCATACATTTTGGAATTTCGAGCAACGTTAAAATATACGGGTTGGTACTAGGCGGTAGAATGAAATTATCTCCAATTATAAATTTAATTTAATGCTAGTTAGTTGTATGGCCAATGATTTATGCTTTAGCCTTTAGCATTATCATGTCAACATAGTACTAATCTGTGTGCGAAGCAAACTGCTCAGCGAGGAATTACCTTTGATCGCGCTGACCTGCAGCAATTTGGAGGATTGCATCCAAACAGAAGCAAACAACATAGAAATGTGTAATAGTTTATATTTCTAGCTAAAGATTTTTTACTCCACTGAAGATTTTTTTTTGCATAAAATATTTCGATACCTATATTAATTCCACTGCGATCTATGAAATTTTGAAGTTATTATATTATTAAATATTATATAAATAAATTTGGCATGAAACATGATATTAAATATCATAAGAAAAAAGAAAAAAATGCATTTAAAATATACTTATGGTTCTGCCTCTACTTATTTTATTTTGGAGCGCTAAGAATAACTTGGAGCGAGGTGGAATGGATTCCTGGAGCCAGTGAAACTATTCCAAAAATTGCAGAAGGTAACATCACATCACGCCTCTATTTACCAAAAGCTTGGATAGAGGAGTATTCAAAACACCCAAAAATCTCCAGGTATGTTAAAGTCCCATATAATAGGAGCAAGCCTTTTGTCATGTTGCGGAATTTATTCGAAGGAGTCACCGTGGCCCTGGAACGCATAGGGAACAAGGATGGGTTTTAGTCAGTAAGAGTCTGACACGCCCTCCGCTCCACCCAGAGCGGAAGAAGTCATTTGATGATTTCCCATCCTTAAAACAAAAAGCCTTTTGTCATCAACTGTCCACAAATTAAGATGGTAAACCCAATGACACTTTGACCCGTCCCCCGACCTTTTGGTCAATAGTAGTATTGGCAGCCACTGAACCAAGGAGGTAGGCAAAATGGTAATCGCCTTGTATCTACAAAGATCAGAGTTTACCAAGGTGTTACCATTGTTACAAAGCAACTTGTAATAATTCTTAAGACTTATTGTTATTATACTACTAGGTAAATTGACATGTTGCGGAATTTCTACGAAAGAGTCACCGCGGCACCAGAACGCAAAGGGCTTTAGAAGGAACACGGATGGGTTTTAGTCAGTAAGAGTCTGACACGCCCTTCCGCTCCACCCAGAGCGGAAGAAGTCATTTGATGGTTTCCCATCCTTAAAAAAGGTAAATTGACATGCGCTGCTGAAATGTCACGTTGCCAATACCATCGTCATAAGAAAAACCGGCCAATTGCGAGTCGTACTCGCGCACGAAGGGTTCCGTACCATTATCTATAAAAACGGCAAAAAAAAAAAAACATGTCTGTGGTATGGAAGCCCTCTTAAATATTTATTTTATTCTGTTTTTTAGTATTTGTTGTTATAGCGGCAACAGAAATACATCATCTGTGAAAATGTCAACTGTCTAACTATCACGGTTCATGAGATAGAGTCTGATGACAGACGGACAGCGGAGTCTTAGTAACAGGGTCCCGTTTTACCCTTTGGTTACGGAACCCTAAAAAGGACGTAGGACGTACCCAAAACAAAGTAACCGTTTTCCGACCTTAAGTTATTTTCTTAATGTCGGAAATCCGAATCACCGCGGCCCTGGAACGCAAAAGGCATTAGGAGGAACACGGATGGGTTTTAGTCAGTAAGAGTCTGACATTCCCTTCCGCTCCGCCCAGAGCGGAAAGTCATTTAATGATTTCCCATCCTTAAAAAAACTAGATTCTACTAATATAAAGATTTTAATAATCAATAAATGAAATGTTTGGATCAGGAATTGTTGAAATTGCTAACAAGCTCACTGGGGACCGAGCTCAATACCGACCAACATCGAAATATGAACCAATGAATGAAAGGTTTTCTTACTGAAGGTACTTTTAATATAGATGAATGTAACGTATCAGATATTCTAGGAATGTGTTTGTCAATTGCGGGAATTAGGTATACAAACCTCAAGATTTCGATATACTTTCGTTTCTACGAAAATTGAGGAGGAAATAGAAGGCAGAGTAGTACTATCAAATTCTGTGAAAGAATCACATTCAGACTTTCAAAAGGTTGTATAGCAATATTTTAAATGAAGCGACTTCTTATCTGAAATCCTTGACCCAGTAACTGGGTAACCTCTTGGCAAAACTGGTATCAGATTTCCTGGCTTCTTACTCTCTTACTCCTAACAACTGTCAATTATGTAGAACTTTGACGTTCAAGAAGTGCTGCTAGCTAATTTGAATATTAATGACTTTAGATTTTGTCAAAGATCTACAAATGACAGCCGAGCCCAATAGCTTATAGAGATATGCGGTACAGAGAGTAAAGTCACGCATACCTCCACTGGAAATGGGAGGATCCTCCTGCCAGACGGTTGTTGTGTCTGGTGGGCAACTGCCCTATAGTTGATATTCGGACTGTTGTATATGTTCAAATCGCATGGAGTATTTTGCTTGCACGATGCAGGATTTCGATGTTAGTTTGACGTAGATGGCGCTGCGGTTCTTTTTGTTGCCGTTCAAATTTCGTTTCTTAGTTTTTATGTGGCGGCATTTGATCCCGCTACAAGCTTAACATGTTCTTCGACTCATGGAGGAGTCTCGGTAGTTAAGAACTGGTCATCCATCTACAGACCAACCTAATCAAGCATTGCTTAACCATGATGAACTAACCGTGCAACTTTTATTAGTATGTATTGTAATAATATTAATAAGATTCGAAGACCATCTGCCGAAGCTGGCGTTACGCAGTTGGGTAAAGGGCCTGATACAGAAAGCAGTACTCCTCGATACGGCTCAGATTGTGAGGAGGTTCCTTTCTCTAATCCTAATCACCGGTAGCTTTGACTCTGCTGCCGAAACCGGCAGACTACTACTTTTTGTATTTTTAAATGTTTTTTTAAGAAATATTTCATCATCGGCCTAGCCTTTTCCCAATTATATTGGGGTTGGCTTCCAGTCAAACCGGATTCAGCTGAATACCAGTATTTTACGTGACCTACCAGACCTCCACAACCCATTAACTGGGTAACACGGTACTCCTTGGCAAGACTGGTGTCAGATTATCTGACTTCTGACTATCCGTTACGACTGCCAAAGATCTACAAATGAAAGCCGGGACCAACGGCTTAACGTGCTTTGCGAGGCACAGAGGAGTCTCGGTATGTTAAGATGGTCACCCATCCACAGACCTACCTCGGCAAGCGTTGCTTAACCTTAAAAATCGACCCGTGCGGCTGTTATTATTTAGCCACGAAATATTTAATAATGTAAATTACTATGTAAGGAAAATAAATAAAGAGAATAATAATAGTAATAATTTATTCAAATTAAATAGTAGAAATGTTATATTGATGTTGATATATCAAGGTTCACATGTAAATACATGCCACTGATTACACTGAAGTAATATCTTCAGGCAACTGACGATAAACATCTACCGAAGAAGCTTGATTGCCAAATATTAATATCTGTAACTAGATAGTACCTAGGTATGAGGTGTAACGAGGTTAATCGAGACCAAAGGTCGGGAGATAAGGTATGGTACTAATCGATCTCTGTGTATGACAGTTCAGTTGTCATCGCAAACGATGGCAGGCCGGAGTTGTGTTTAGGGGAGCAGGGATTATCGTACTTATTTAAAAAAAATAAGCATGTCATTAGTTTAAAACTTGTAAGATTATGGTTATTATGGATAGGTTTTTAGGGTTCCGTACCCAAAGGGTAAAAACGGGACCCTTTTACTAAGACTCCACTGTCCGTCTGTCTGTCTGTCACCAAGCTGTATCTCACGAACCGTGATAGCTACAGAGTTGAAATTTTCACAGATGATGTATTTCTGTTGCCGCTATAACAACAAATAATAAAAATGAAATAAATTAAAAAGAAATGGGGCCATAAAAGAAATATGTTTTTTTCGGCTTATGGTACGGAACCCTTTGTGTGCAAGTCCAACTTGCACTTGGCCAGTTTTTTTTAACAAATAAGGCCCCACATGCAGAGGTCTGTTAAGATATTTAGGCTGAACGAATTTCGATAAAAGGAATATAAAACTAATATTCCTTGTCCTGGTTTAGAAAATAGGACTTTGAATATTTTATTTGTGTTAGTTAGTAAAATTAATAGTAAAATATAAATCTAAACTATAATATCTATTTGGATAATTCGGATCGATATCGGATTTGGAAAATTTCTTTTTGAATATGATAGCCACATTCATGAGGAAGGCTTAAGTATAGGCTTTACGGGAACGTGAAAAAATAAAAAAAGGGATACGAGCGTACGAAATCGCGGGCAAAGGCTAGTTAATAATATAGAGGTATCTCTATACTCCCAAATTTCCTTCCACATACGCTAAAAGCGTAATAATGCATTTGTACTCGCCACCCGACAATCCGACCTTATGATTACATATGCAAATCCGGATTTTTATTGGAGAGGCAATCATTGGGACGCGGGATAAAACCAAACGGTTAAAATCACAGAACTCGTGCTAAAATGTTAGAGAACATTTTAGATTTTTTTACATGTTTTTTTTTAATTTTGCACATTTTGAATAATATGTTCATTTATTTTTGTTAGGTCTGCTTTACAAGTAAATCAATTTGTTAAAGCACGTTTCTAATGTTTTAATAGGCTTACTTCTAACTAATTAACAACCATCACTGCCGAGGTCAGCTGTGGATGGGGGTGACCATTCATAACACAACTCCGACTCCGTGCTTTGAAAAGCATGTTAAACTCATTAGTTTAACATGCTGTCCTCGGCTGTCATCGTCATCATCATCATCATATTAGCCGAAAGACGTCCATTGCTGGACGTAGGCCTTGGGGCCTTGGAAGGGGATAATCGCCATGCTCGGCAGGCGGGTTGGCGATCGCAGTGTAGCTGTTGCAATGCACAGAATCACAGAGAATGCTGTTGCCCATTTTCTGGTGAGTCCCTTAGTCGCCTCTTACGACACCCACGGGAAGTGATGGGATGGTGCTATTCTTTTACGTCCGAGACCATCTGTATGGTGTCCCAGCTGTCATTTGGAACATATTTGACAATGATAACGGGTTATTAAAAGCCAAGACAACTGACAGCAGTCCTGCCAAGTGGTACCGTGTTACTCAGTTACTGGGTTGTAGGGACCAGATGGGCAGTTGCTCCATGTAAAACACTGTTACTGAGCAGGCTAGATTTGAAAAGGAGAAGCAGATTGAAAGGCTCGCGTTTAACCATTGTCGATCCTGACGGTAAGCAATAATGCAGTTGACGATGTTATAAACTTGCAGATGTAACTTGTGACTTCAGTATTTGACTACAGAATTTTTAGTAGGTCCAGACTCGTCCCGAATCTGTCCCTATTTAAGCTTAACTAACAGTTGAATAACCATAGATTTTTTTCGGATAAACAAAGTCTATCTAAATACCAGTATAATTTTAGGAATCCCAGTTACCTTTTCATCGGAAGCAACTAAATTTTGACATAATTTATCTTCCATAATTAATCATACCTTAAAGTAACTAAAAAATATCTCCACCTAAATCTATTTACGGATAACTTCATCCAAGCTGAAATATAAATCTTCCCAGCCCGTATTTCATTTCCAAATCATCGTTTAAAAGGAAAAACGGTTTGAAAATTCAGTGAAACACATATATCTTGTTGAGAAAGCATTTTCCGGATTAAAGAAGTGTATTTGGTGTATTTTTACGACTTTCTACGTAGTTAAAAGGGGCTGAAATGAAAGATCTATTATGGAACGATAAAAATTCGATTGGAAAGCGGAAAATGCAATCGGGTTTATATGAGATGTTGAAATAAAATGGTTTTATATGAAATGAACGGTTTTTTCTGGAAGTGTTGAAGAAGAAGGTTTTTGTGTGAAGGATGAAGTGTTTGGGCTGATTTTGCTGTTAGTAGTGTTTACGTAAATTGTGACTGGAAGAGCTTCCTATTTAGTTTTATTATGACCTGTTATTTATCGACACGTGTGGCCAATTAAAACAGCCGCACGGATCGATCTTCTAGGTAAAGTAACGCTTGCCAAGGATGGGTGACCATCTTTTTTTGAGTGAAAACTTCTTTTGGCTCGTTGAGCACTTTTTGGGTGAAAAATCATGGAACTCGCGTCATCATCACCGAACGCTTTCCATAAGCTATATGTACTGTGTATATATATGTGTACTCATCGTATCATCACCGAACGCTTTCCATAAGCTATATATATACTGTGTATATATATGTGTACTTTTTTGGTGAACAAAAATCATGGAACTCGCGTCATCATCACTGAACGCTTTCGCTTAGTTTTCATTTCTATCGGCAGTCTCCAAAGACTGCCCCGCATGTTTTTTTTTTAAGGATGTGAAATCATCAAATGACTTGTTCCGCTCTGGGTGGAGTGGAAGGGCGTGTTAGACTCTTACTGACTAAAACCCATCCGTGTTCTTTCTAAAGCCCTTTGCGTTCCAGTGCCGCGGTGACTCTTTCTAACCAATTCCACAACCATCTGATCATCTTACAATTAGACTGTGATTCAGCCGTGCCTTTGGAAGGTACAGTCAACAAAGCTATTTGGTATGCAGGCAGTTAACTTGCAACTACTTTCAAACAATGTTGTCAGTGTGCTGAGTAGAAAATTATTGTACACCTTACTCGTATGTATGTCTTAAGCTTAAAAAGTTATAATGCACACATTAGAAGTAAATATTGGCAGTGCAGTGGTTTTTTTTTAAATTTTAGTCTGTATACCAAATAGCTTTGCTGACTGTACATAAAGGGTAGGTGCTCAACTGCATCTTACTTAGGTAATTGGCTGGAAGGTAACTCCTACATGGTTAATTGATTTTTCCAAGCGCCAATTATTCTACTAATAACGTTATTTCAGTTTTAATTTTCTTCATAACTTTATTTTTGATTTAAATGTTCCGTTGAATTTAGAATTTAATTTTGTGTTTAATTCTGGCTATTTAATTAAATTTTTGATTTAAAAAGTAAAATTTAATTTAGTTATTTAACAAAACGGAAAAATCTGTAAATTTTAGTTTATTTTTTAAATTTTAACTTTATATATTTTATTTCGCTCATGATACTCGCGTGTAATTAAGATCATAAATATTTTTTGTTCCTTTTTTTGTAGGCAACTGTTTGTTTTCCTGAAGTAAATAAATAAACGTTCGCATTAGCATGTCAGTCGCAATTTGTCAAAAAATTATGGAAATAAACGCTTTTTTAACGTATAGGTAACGACTGAGATTCGAATGCGAACGTTGCTTAAAAATTAGTAGAATTGGCACTCCGAAATAAAGTTATAAATAACTATTAATTGAAAAACAAAATTGAGGGTAGGTATGTCACCGCTTTTATATTTTATAATTATGCATTTCGGATCAAATCCTTACCTACCACCAATTAAATAATCACTGAGCATAATCCAATCAGAATCAATCCAGCGGTTTCTGAGCTCACCCCCCCTCCCCCCACACACACACACCTACATAGATAGGCATGTTGGAATCTGTTAGCTCTTCAGAACAATGTTTGCACAATTCCGTGGTTTCATTTCGGCATCGTTTTGATCTCAATCTTCAAGGATTAATAAAGGGATTCTAACTTGAAATTGTATTTTGAGTGTGTGGAACAAAATACGTTAATGTGTAGCTGGTTTGTGTCTTGTATTTCTTATAATGGTTGTTGGAATAATGCTTGCGACATTGAGGTAAGTAAAATAAAAAAAAAAAAAAGTTATATATATATTATGTTTGTCACCGGAAAATGGCAAACGCCGTAAGATTGTAAAATATCGCGTGAAATTGTAAGCTAGTTTTTTTTTAATAAGACACGGATATATTGGAAAATATTAAATTTATATGGGATTTATTGTATACCAAAAGATTTTGTCACAATATATCGAGAAATTATAATCTCATAAACATGTATTACAATCTTACGGAGTCTGCAATTTTCCGGTGACATATAAAAAAATGTGCATGAAGAAAAAAAATATCTGAACAGTTTATCTGAAGGTAAAAAAAATATAATACTAACAGTGAAATAGAATCGAAATTGACTGAAAAACAAACGAGATGTTTAAGTAACTATTTTAAACAAACATATCTGTCTCTCTCACGAAAACGCTGTTTTCTATGGCAGTTGTATAGGCGTCATAGTATTTGACGTCAGAGTTGGTATCGGACTTCTCTTTCTTATTGTCAACTTTGAAGCCGATAAAAAAAAGTATTCTATTCCTATTCGTATTGTATTCTGATGATAGTATTTTAAACATTCTTTCATATTTGGTTACTGGCCATAATAATTAGTAAATAAAAAAATGCGTGTATATTCCCTATTGCATTGATTTATAAAACCTTTATTTTAGTTCAGTCACAGATTGCATCAGATTGCTTGAAATGTGAATTGTTTGGATTTTTTTTTGCGGTCGTCTTTTTTTTGTTATTTCCTACATTTTAGTGAGCTACACTTTTGGAACTGTCTCCTCGTATATTTTGATACTTACTTTTCAAATTGTTATCCTACTTCTACGGTACATTTTAAGGTATTTTCATTGATAATTAGAAGCTTGAAATATGAACGGGCTAATATTTTTCTTGAAATTCACAAGTGGCCAGTTTAGGGACACTAAATATCTTTATATACAGTTACTGTAGAAGTGCGTTGGCGGACTTAATGCCATAAGGCATTCCCCCTAACAAGTCTGTCAGGAAATGCTTTGTGGAACACCACATCTTTGAGTTGAATTGACTACGAGTACACTGCGATAGATGAACAACAATAAATAATATTTAAAATCGAAATCAAATACAACATAACCGGCGACCATACCCTGCATGTCTAGCGTTATAGTAGGCGCCAGATAATCGTGGAATAACGGTCGTTGACCCACCTACAATTATTGACATTTTTAATTTGAAAAACGGAATTAATGACACAAAGCTGTCCCGAATCATCATCTCTCGTGATCCTTAAAATTGTCTAATAATGAAAAACGATTCATATTTAATTGTTCAGGTACCTATGAACAGTTATTAGGGAAAGGTCAATATACTTTATTCCACATTTATCTGGCGCCTACTATAGTAGAATTCTAATAGGGACTGATCTATTAATAGGCTAGTAATATAATAAAATAAAAAATTGCGTTTAGTCTACCACATGCGACAACTACAAATTCATTATAATCATTATTATTACTACAATACAATATTTATTGATTAACATATTAGTTTCATATTTTATTCTCTTATTCATGATTATTAGTTTAGTATAATAAGAATGTTTTTTTACACACATCGATATCAGAAATATCAATTGACGTAAGGGACATTTTGGCATTTTGCGTAAAAGAACCTTACGTTAATTATCGTAGGGGCAATTTGGCATTTTGGGTAAGTGTCCCTTACGTCAATTGAAATTTCTGGTATCGACATATTTGTACGCCATTTTATGGCAAGATATGCTGAAATCAACATTGTAACATCTATTGTACGATTTTCTAACAAACAAACATTTTTGATTTGATTTGATTTAATCTGTCTTTGCAAACACATTTAGTATGAAAATTTTAACAACAGTATAAATTCAAAATTAAGTTCTATATTCCCAAAAAGTCCTACCAAAATATTCTTGCTGACCCTTCATAATACATGCATAAAGTGTAAATATTTATAGATATTAATGGTGGAGTTAATTCATTTAACACATCCGTGTACGAGAATATTAGTCTCGTGCGCCAGAAAGCCCCTGGCCATTTTCATAACGTATAGAGTTAGGAACGGCTAGAGCCGCAATAAACGTTTCCAAACGTATTTTATAATGAGCACAGCAAAGGAGTGAAACTTTCTGCCTGCGTCTGTGTTGCCGAACGCATACAACTCTAATCTCTTCAAAATGAGAGTGAACAGGCTTCTTTTGGGTAAACTCGCTCCATCGTCGACTTTGTCTCTGTCATCTATGACCTAGACTAGAGTCAAGAGCAAACGCATTTTAAATAATAAAAAAGATGACAACGAGTAGATATACAAACATACGCTGGTCCTACTCCATAGCTACTAGGGCGCACAAACCAATCTGTTAGCATTTGAAAACATTGTTGGACCGGCTGAAGATTGTAAGAAGGCAATATTCATTGTATAGACTCAATTAATTTAGTTTTGTTTAATTTTATGGATTAACGGCACATGTGTGAGTACTATGTACAGTTTACTTAAATTAAACTTAAATGATAACTATCAGTTTTGGATGTTTTCGACTTCAATGTACCCTGGCAGTTTGGAGTGTCATGTTCACTCACACATACGTCATGTTCGTGAACAGGCGCCGTCAGCTGGGACTGGTCATTTCTCGGCTGCCAAGGTTGATTTTAAATGTTTTTTTTTACTCCAGACGCTTTAATCTTGCACGCCTTCAACATCATTCTCACAAATATGTATAATTTGAACATTCATAATTTAACCATAAATTTGTTAAATAAATATTATTTTTAAAAGAGTGTCCGTGGAGTTCCTTGCACTTTCTTCTCCATAGAGATCTACGCTTTGGAGCGTGCAAATATATCTTAGGCAATAAGTATTAACAGAAGACATAATTATTCAAAAATGTTATCACAAAAGGTAAAAATAATAATATGTTCTCTTAATTTGCATAAATGGTGTTTTGGATTGAGACCCATTGCCGGGAAAATTAATGTAACCCAGATTGTCCAAAAATTATACTCGTTCAATTACTTTATATATTCACTATTGAACCACCTTTTTACTTTAAACATGTCGCAACTCTGATCCCTAAGATACAGGCAGGCTTCTTGTTTGGGGGTCACCAATACATCTTGATCTTGTAAAAATAAAAGTTGATTTGATTTCAATCCATCCACCTTTCTTTAATAATGTTCTGGTCTAAAAGCAATCCACAATCAGAATTCACAATTTGCTTGTCACAAAAGACCTCCTCTACAAAAACCCCAATATAAAAATCTCATAATTCCCCTGTCCATATTCGAGCCCCTGTCTATTCGCCACTAGGTCTACGTCCGGCTATCAGGGTAGCAATTTGCCAGCGGCGACCGCGGCCCGCCCTTTGACAAGTAAATTGCGACTCAGACTTGCAGATTAAACGCAGATTACATTTTGTTGGCTAGATATAAACTGGACGTTCTCAGTTTTTAGGAAATAACGTTTTTTGAGGTGTGAAATTTCGGAGTGGTGATAGAACTTGGTTTAGTGCAGCCTCAAAAGGTTTAATTTTTTTTAATTACCTCAACAAGCGGGCACCAATATAAAGATTGTCAGCAACCGGCAAGAGAGCTGCGTGTTGCGGAATTTGTTCGAAAGAGTCACCGCGGCCCCGGAACGCAAAGGGCTGTAGAAGGAATACGGATGGATTTTAGTTAGTAAGAGTCTGACACGCCCTTGCGCTCCGCCCGCGCGGAAGAAGTCTTTGATGATCTACCATCCTTAAAAAAAAAAGCTTAACTGCTTTATTCATAAACTAATGCGATCGATCACATATTGTTTTATTTTATTATAGAACAATATTCATATTTTACATTTTCAAGCAAAATAATTTTTAAAAAACACACAAAACCTAATCCTAAAAAAAAAACTTTTTTACTTTTATTTGGAAGTCGGTTTTTTTTATAAAAATGTTTTTTTTTTATTTGGCACCTTTTAGTGGTACCCTACAACAATCAACACCACTGGAAAGTTACAGGAAAGCAAAACAGGCAAAATTTCGTTTACATACTTGATATATTTTCTATTTCCTCAAGCTATTTTGATTTTAAAACCAAACTGCTAAACCGATTTTGATGAAATTTCTATGGGACCAATCGGAACGTATATCCTTTCACATGAAAATTGAATTGTTTAAATCGGTTCATACATGACGGAGTTGTTGTTTTGAAACATCACCGTTCCTATTAAAGGAGTTAATAACGGGACTTTACAAAGAAAAAAAACTGGCCAAGTGCGATTCGAACTCTTTTCCCTCAAAATTTCGACGACTACGACTATTACGACTCAATGACAGACGCGGAATGTAAATACATTCCGCGTCTGTCATTGAGTCGTGGAAGTTCTTCTGTGTATCAAAATTTAACTCACGTGGTCCAGTAGATTCGGAGTAAATTGTCTGTGACAGATGGGCAGACTGAAGATCTGTCTGTCCATCGTTACAGCCTGTTTGCGCCCTCACTTGATCACCCGTATGCCTTTGACAGTTTGACTCAACAGACAGATGCGTTGCTGGGGAGTTTGTTGCGCCACTTCTTCTTCCCAGCTAAAACTATTGTTTTAGCTGGGAAGAAATTCCTAAAAGAAATTCCTAGTGGAAATGGTGACGGGCGGGCGTTTTGGGGGACTGTCTTTATGTAGAACTTTGACGTTCAAAAAGTGCTGGCACTCAGCCTAATTTGAATAAATGACTTTTGATTTTGATTTTGTCTACCCATCTATACTGTCAGACAGACAGATACGCGAGTGATCTTATAAGAGTTCCGCTTTGCATTCGGACATAGGGAACCCTGAAAAACCGCTTTATTGATTGCAGAAACACAAGGTATTTATGAGTCGACGTTTTTGTCCGCCCTTTAATATCCTGGTCTTAATATCTCGGCCCGGGACCGGGTTTTTATGAAAGACTTTACTAATCGAGTATTTATATATCGTTATACTGTTTTTCTTTGTATTTGGGGACAGTTTTAGGTGGGATCGTATTTTTTTTGTGCTTTCATTAAAATTGAAGGCCAATCAATACCAAAATATAAAATTCTTCGACTACTGATGAGTGAGTGACCGACAGACAACGCACAGCCGAAACTACTAGAAAGCTGAAATTTGGCATGTAAGTTTCTTGAAGAGTGTATGGGAGCACTAAGAGAGGATTTCCCGAAATTTCAAAAGAAACGGGAAATTCGCAATACGCTCGTACGAAGTCGCGGGCAAAAGCTATTTCTCTTATAAAAGCTTCCAAATACATATATGTCGCAGTAATTATCATCTCGGCGACAATCAATGTCAAAAACACAAGTTTGCAACAAGTAAATGCACCTCTAATTTTCCTACATTTTGTTTTCAAAATTTAGGGAAATTAGAAGTGCATTTGCTGAGCCTTTTTAGCCTAGCACAGGTAAATTTCATGTTGGTAGCTTTTATTTCTGAATTCAAAAGTCATTTATTCAAATTAGGTTGAGTGCCAGCACTTTTTGAACGTCAAAGTTCTACATAAAGACAGTCCCCCAAAACGCCCGCCCGTCTTTAAATTATTATTATTGTCTTTAATTATTGCTGTTGATTATTTTTTTTTCTTTAACAACTTATGTACACACATTAATACATCTATAATAATAATAAAGCTGAAGAGTTTGTTTGTTTGAACGCGCTAATCTCTGGAAACTACCAGTCGGATTTGGAAAATTATTTTTGTATACCACCATTCACAAGGAATGCTATACGGAAACGGGAAAAAAATACGGGAACGGGAAAAAACGGGATATGCGCGTACGAACTCACGGGCAAAAGCTAGTTTAATAATAAAAAGATAAGAAGAAGAAAAAAGATAAATAGGTACAAAGATGATGCTTAATCGAAGCTTATAGGAATCTCTTCCAGCATACCTGCGAAAGGAGACGTCTTATTAATTTATTTTATTTTTTGTTGCTCTTGTGGGAGTCCCGAATAAACATTGTCCGCTATTCTATTCTTCTTTAAGTGCCTTATGTTTAGTGCTTTACTCGGCCTACGCCCACAGATAATATTTTTGTGACAAAGTCATTTAATTTCCACGTAACATCGACATGTTTTCAAAGTCATAAAGGTTCGGCTTTTTTTTTTTTTTTAAGTATGGGAAATCATCAAATGACGTGGACTGGGTGAAGCGGAAGGGCGTGTCAGACTCTTACTGACTAAAACCCATCCGTGTTCCTTCTAAAGCCCTTTGCGTTCCAGGGCCGCGGTGACTCTTTTGAACAAATTCCGCAACCCTGGCAGGGTAAAGGTTCGGATACACGCTCAATCTTGCAAAAACTGCATGGTTTGCTAGCTAGTTCTATGAAATACCATTTTGCCGTCGTCAAGAATTGGTCCAAAACGACAGAGCGTGTAGCCAAGACTTAAGATTCACATATAAACCACAACAAAAACTATCCTGTCCTAATAAATGGTTCAAACTCATTAATATTATAACTGTTAAAGTCAGCCTGGCTGTGGGTGACAACAGGTTGTGAAATAACAACACGGTTGCGGTGACGGGAGGGTGAACTGACCACAGAGTAAACAGAAATGAGATTTAAATCAAAAGCTTAACGATTTTGCATATTTATTACGAGTAAATTGAGCCGGTTCAAACTTATTAGTAATATTAATAGTACAGTTATTTTGGGTGCATTGTCGTCACATTATAATTTATTAGAGCTTTTGCACATGACTTTGTACACGCATATCCCTTTTTTTCCCGTTCCCGTATAGTCTAGAGCCTTCCTCATGAATGTGGCTGTCATATGTCATGTTTGCGGATGAATGGAAGATGATAATGTCAGAATGTTTGAATTTTTGTGAGAAGAATGCATGATTGAGTTAATAAATTGAATGTTTGAATAGTGTAATTGGCTTCGGCCGTTCTATTTAAATAAAAAAAATAAAAAAAAATATACAAAAATAATTTTCCAAACCCGACTGGTTGTTCCAGAGATAAGTGCGTTCAAACAAACAAATAAAAAAAACTATTCAGCTTTATCATATTAGTATATACATATATAGTGTACAGTATACCAAATATATTATAAAACTTATTTAACTATGCGAATTTAGAACTTTGCTAAGACAAAAGTAGTCACTTTAATATATTTTCATTATATTTTTAAACTATAAATGTTGACTAATCTAAATCTAATTGAAATAAATGAATTGGCGTAGACATTGACTTTAATTTCAACTCAAAGAATTTATTCCAGACTAGTGGCCCTCCACGGCTTCGCCCTGATGTATATTTTCGAAGTGAAAACTTCTTTAGCGGCGTTGTGCACTTTTTGGGATGGGTAAAAAATGTTAAGCTCGCGTCAGGACACGTGACCTGATCGAAAATTCGTAAGACGGAGAGAGAGTAGACTGCCGGCGCGGCGTAGGAGAGGAAGTAATATCTCCCTCTCTATCTACCGCGCGGTGAAAATGTATGCCTCAATGCATGCATATGCAATTCGTGCGAAATTATTCCCTCACCATTCCAAAATATCAAAAATGCCCTAAGTTAATGTTCAAGTTTTTTTTTCATAAAAGCCTTCTCCTGACAATAACAATCACAACAAAAAAAGAATTAGCGAAATAGGTCCAGCCGTTCGCGTGATGCCGTGACCAAGGGGAATAGGGATTCATTTTTATATATATAATATATACTAGTGGTCCCGACAGACGTTGTCCTGTCCGAACGTTTGCTTAGTGTCTGACGAAAAATTATAGAAATCGATTGTAGCGCCACCTACCGGGCCAATTGTGAATCTAAACCATTCTCGAATCCCCTTGAACACGCACAAAAAAAACTTCATCAACATCGGTCCAGCCGTTTAGGAGGAGTTCAGTGACAAGAAATATATATATTAAGATAGATAGAAGATAAACCATTTTGAATTGTGTGCTCATTCTAAAGCGTAGATATCTGTGGAGAAGAACGAAAGACACCACGCAGATACTCTTTTAAATCATGTTAGTGTTACAAAAATATGGTGGTGGTGGTTCTCATGGTTCTCATATGATTGGACTATACGATTGTATGGACTTTAAAAGAGACTTTGACCTCTGAGTTTGTTTCGGTGTTTCTTCTCAGGGTACTCAGCTAGGAAACACCAGCCTCATCTAGTTAAGTTAACCAGTATATTTCTCAATAAGTTAAAATAATTCTTAATTAAAAAAAGCTATTACACAGTGGAAGAATACCTTACGGATAAGTTTTAATAATAACAAGTTAGATTTGTAAACTTAATAATAATAAATAAATTAAATTCTATTCTATTGGCAATAACAAATAAATGACATTCTATTCTATTGATAATAATAAATGAATGACATTATTTTCTTAAATAAATGACATTCTATTCTACTGATTATAATGAATAAATAACATTCTATTCTATAATAATTCTAATAATAATAATAAATAAATAATATACTTTTCTAATAATACCTGATAAAAAATGCTAATACCAATGCAGATAATAATTAATAATATGTATAAAATATTTATTAATAGATACAAGATGAACAGGAAATAATTAAACATACATTTTAAAAGAAAAGTTAACAAAACGCTCTTCCTCTCTCCTAATTAATTATTTTAAGTTTTGCTGTGCCCGACAGGGTCCATAATTGTTTCTATTTATTAATTCTACCACCTGTTTATGTGTACATTATGGATTGCAATAAACTATTTGAGATATGAGATTATGAAAAATATTGATATGTAAAAATGTGTTATATTTAACCTACTTACAAAATAAATTATTCTTGTTCATCAAAATCAATCAACAAAAAACAATTAAAAAATCCATCGTTTTTTCAGTCACCCATCACTTTCTTTAGTACACAATACAATACATTTTAAACCACAAAACTTTACTCATTTCTGACAAAGACATACTTCTATTAGCAGACCAAAACTAAGACAATATAGATAAGTAAATATAACCAAACACACACAGCAAAAGCGAAAACCAACTTCCAAGAAACGACCATCGAAGGAAAAGCTTCTTCATATCAGACACAGCATTATTGTGTGTCCCAGATGTTGGCCGCATTATCGTGGTTATGAGTTAAATGTACCGACCCGAGACACAGTGCCACCTAATTGGAAAACTTGAAAAGGTGCGAGCTGGCGCGAACAATTGAATTTTCCCTTTCGTCGACTTTGTTGTGTTTGTGTAAATGTTTTCGGAAGGTACTTTTGAGTTTGTTGCGTGATTTGATGCTGATACTATTTGTATGGGAAGTATCGTACTTGGGCTTCAAAATGTGACATCGGGCTTTAGAAAAATACGATCAGTCGGGTAAGAGTGGCACTGGCGTTGTTTTTTAAAACACAATTTTTAATAAATCCGATGTGCCATTTTTAAGGCCAACGTGCCGTTTTGCATGAATAGCCAATCAAACGAGAAAGTGAGCAGGGCACATTGCTCGCACGTCGACTGCGTACCCAAAGACGCAGCATTGGAAGGTCTCACGCGAGGCGCGGAGGAAGGATCGATGTGGCGACATGACGCGGAGGCCGGAGGCCTATGTCCAGCAGTATGTAAGTCCTTATTTATAATTCGAGCCGTCCAAACTTTTTTTTTAAGGGTGGGATATCATCAAATGACTTCTTCCTCTCTGGGTGGAGCGGAAGGGCGTGTCAGACTCTTACTGACTTTAGCCCAACCCATACGTGTTTCTTCTAAAGCCCTTTGCGTTCCAGGGCCGCGGTGACTCTTTCGAACAAATTCCGCAACCCTGGCAGACTCTGGCCCTAGCGGGCCCCGTCTTCTATGCTGACATCTCTTTGAGGCGCGCGTGAAACACAACGCGCCATCGACCCGAGCCTGGTGGTGATCGGACAGCGAGCCACCCTACGCTCGCCGTCCGCAGGCCCGCGCCTACGGCGTCCAAGCATACCTAATTAATTTCTACAAAAAAAAAATTTAGTCGTACTTCCTGAACTCCGTGATACCCGTGGAATAGATTACCTACCATACAAATAAAACTTCAAGATTCGTACAAAAGCCGAGCCTGCAATCATTCTTTACAAAAACTCGGGCCAAGTCTGCATATTCTTTGAGACGTTGAGACGCTGCACGGAGTTTTCAAATATTTTTTTTATACCAAAGTCTGGTCTGAACTTGGCGAGTTTATTCAAGTCGCCCATTCACTCGAAAACTTTCGGTCAAACGGGGTATGACAAACAAACAAAAAAATAGACGATTTCTTGAACTACTCGGTTCTTGTTTGTCTTTGGATTTCAAAGAAATAAAATATGCAGAAGTTGAAGATTTAATGGCGAACTTGAAGACTGGCTCATTGACTATTTGCACCAGTTTTTATGTGGTGTATTTTGTGCTGGCTTTACTTGGTAATTTAGGGAACTAATCAAGGCAGCCTTTGGTCTGCATTTTGACAAACTGGTGCTATTTCATGGAACGATTTATATTATATTGGAAATTTATATTATATTATATTGGACATTTCTATTATATTATATTGGACATTTCTATTATATTATATTAGTTGCCGCCCGCGGCTCCGCCCGCGTGATTGTCGAAAATTATCCCAAGGGAACATATTCCCGGGATAAAAAGTATCCTATGTTATGTGTTATTCCAGACTATAATCTACCGCTGTGCCAAATTTCATCAAAATCCATTCAGTAGTTTTTGCGTGAAAGAGTAACAAACATCCATCCATCCATCCATCCACACAAACTTTCGCGTTTATAATATTAGTAGGATTGGACATTTCTATTATATTACATTCGACATTTCTATTATATTATATTGGACATTTATATTGTATTCATTGCTAAATTTTAATTTTCATTGTATTTTTTTTTTTCTAATTGTGTTTTATCATCGAGCCGAGGAATTGTCAATGTTATGTACGCCATTATTGTCACGTACATCAGTCCACTTATGAAGTAATTTTTATAATATTTTTATGTTATATATGTATGTGATGTGGCAGTACTCTCCATAAATAAATAAATAAATAAACGTCTGTTGAAATAGTGACTCATTTTGAAATGTCATATTCATTTGTAAGAACTTTTGGGAGTGAAGAAAAACTTGTGGAACTATATTAATCCCAACGTCTACTGGCCGTTTGACTCACTCTATGTGAAATCTCACTGAATACCTTAATAAAACGCACTATTCGATTTTAAACGTTCGGCTTAGCACTGACAGTTGAAATTCCAGCAGAGCAATAATATCTTAGAGTTAATTTAGGTTAATGTATCCCAGGATTCGTGAAAACTGGATTTAAACTTCTTGAGAACAATTCTATTCAGCTTTTTATTGCCTGTCAATCGAATGCGTAATGTTAACCTTAAACAAACACCTCATGCTCTAACAAGGGAACTTAATGTTCATAGGGTTCAATATTAAGATAAATATCTATGCCAAATCGACCTTGAAGTGACTGTCCAGTTTACTGCCCTGTTTGTATCAACCGTCCTTTAAATGATTAAAAGCTTATGTTTATTAACAAAACCGTTTTCCAGGAACTTAAATAGCCCAGCACTTAACATACTTCATTAATTAAAATACCACTCAAGTTTCAAAAAATCGCCCCCAAAACCATTGATTAAAAAAAACGTATCTATAAATCAACTCGATTAAAAACAGGAATCGGATGGAATGAAGAAATCCCTGATAAGATTGATGCCCAGATTCCAAATGGTTCATTATCGTGACTGGGTCCTCTGACGTAACTGATGGCGTCTCTCCTTCGGAATCTTCCGGGTATCTTGATTGTTAAGTTCAATATTAGTTGCTTGCAAGTTACTTTGCCCGCGGAAATTATCCTATGGGAACGTACTACCAGATTAATTCCTATGTCCTAAACTCCTTATTTCAACTCATGGTCTATTCGTTTGCCAAGTTTTGTCGAAATCGAATTTGAGAACGTGAGTAATTGTTTAATAAACACTCACCTGCCTTCACATTAGTAAGTTCCGGAGACCTCCCCTTTAATCAATATAATGCCCTCAAGATGTTTAGAAATCTTATTGTCAATTCAAATTCGACAAACAGTTTTTTACGGCGGTAACTTATGTAACACAAGCGGACTCACGCTAGTGCTACTTACTGATATTATTATTAAATAAAACTATGATTAAGATTTAAACTTCATAATATATTTGGCATCTGCCTTCAACGAACGCTGGCACTGGAGTCGCATATAAAAACAAAACATATTTTCATATTCTTAATTTAAATTCTCTTTTACTTTTTGCCAGACGCTTGCAAAGATCCACCTTGTCTGCCAGAGACCTAGAACCAAGGAGATCCTACTGACCCTACCTAGAGAAAAATGCGTTCATGAAATAATTCAAGGTTCCTTCAGAAGTTTAAAAAATCCCCCTCGAATCCACCATAAATTAAAACGAATTAAAAAATATCAAATGTTTACGTACACGTAAGTAGACTGTTTATATAAACACAGTGTTAAAATAATGTTTTACACTACAGATTTATTTTAAAAACACAGCAAGCCAGCCGAAACTGTCAAATTTTCCCAATCAATCTTGAACCTAGTGCTTTAGACATAAAGATGAAAATCTATTAAATCAATTTGACAGATTTTATTGTAGCTTGATGTGCTGGTAGTATACGATTATACAGATGCAATAACTTTGGGGAATGTTTGAAATAAATGCTATTAAAGTCAAAGTTAAAAATCTTATAACAAGTTCCACCCAACCAACCTTCAGGTTCTGCGAAAAATATCTGAAATAGCAGATAATAACTAAAAAAATAGTTCAAACTTGTTTGTTTTACGTTTTAGAAGTCATGTTCTTAAATGACGGAGTTATGAGGTAACAAACATAAAAAAAAACATGCGGAACGGTCTTTGGAACTGCCGATAGAAGTGAAAACTAAGCGAAAGCTAAAGCGTTCGGTGACAATGACGCGAATTCCATGATTTTTGTTCACCCAAAGCATTCGGTGACGATGACGTGAGTTCCATGATTTTTGTTCAACCAAAAAGTGCTTAACGCGACGAAAGAAGTTTTCATTTAAAAAAAAAAATATACAACCGAATCGAGAACCTCCTCCTTTTTTAAAGTAGGTAAGAAATTATTAATTCCTCAGTGCGTTGTTTTCAATGTGAATCAACGGTTCAACCACAGTTTTCCGTTGTTTTACCGCCAGACACATTCGATTTATGAACACAAGAACATGATTGGAGAACGTGCGAAACCGTTAAATTTTTAAGTAAAAACTTTTTGATTTTTTTCGGTGTTGTCATGGAATGTAAGCTTTTGGGGTTGTCTATACAAAGGGAAATTGGGAACATATTAGTAAACCTAAGTCATCTGTATGTTTGACTGCATACTGCAAGGCTGGAAACCGTTTAGTTATTAAAATTATAATGGTGTTTCCTCTGAGGAATGTGCGAACAATCTTATCGAGGGATATGTGTGATACCCACCTAAGGGATTTCTTAATTTTTGTATTTCAAACGCCTATGTGAAAAAATGAAGCTCATATGCGAACACTCGTGTTTCTGTCTGGTTTCATCTTCCGTCCGATTTGCTTTGAATCCACAGGACTAATTTTACTAAAATTGGTACACATTTACATGTGTACGAAAAACCTATAAAAGTATACGCCTAAAGTACATGTTAAAAATTAAGATTAGAAAGAAGAAGTTAACGTGTTTACCTATTGTTACAAAACTGCCATGCATACATACAAATTATAAGTAATACAAGAATAATTCCATAACTATAGTATTAGTTGTATTAAAACTATGTTATTATAGAGAAAAGGAAGGTACAGAAACTTGGCGATGCATGTCGTGTCTGTGGCAAAAAGGTTCCTACTCAGCATAATGCTATACTATGGCCAAACCCACGGCACCGTGCTGATTTTTAGTGGTCGCTTTAAAATATGACGTTCGGAACCATTTGCGTACAAGTCCAACTCGAACTTGGCTGGTTTTTTCTGATGTCATTAGCCTCAGGTTTTTGTTATCACTTGTTGACATACGGTAGTGGAGTTCATTGATTTTAAATATTCATAGTTTACAAGCAATAAAACGATCGAGAGCAGTTTAATGGGTTTCTGATGGATTGGGAAAAATTGAATTTTTAGTTTCGATAGTGGATTAAATTTTGGTAGATTTTCGAGTAGATTAAGTAATATATTATGTAATCATTTTTATTTTGTAAATGGGAAAAAATTACACTTTGATTAATCTAAAATATATAAGATGTATTTAACAATTTGAATATATATATCTATTTACATTAAACCTGACCAAGTACATACGTATGTACCGTCTCTAAATACAAAACCAAAATTCATAAGTAGATGCATAATATACACTTCGGCAAAATGTTTTTATTTTTCTGTAATGATGTGATTTGATTAATTATTGATCGCAATGATTTGATGAAAATCTTTTACTATTTATTATAAACTCTGCCAAACAGTTATTAAATATTTATTTCACATTTCCTCAACGTAAAAACAATTCGAATTTATCCTCATAAACTTCCAACGTAACGTTAAAATAAACTCAAAATAACCTAACATAATTATATTTAATTTCTCCTTCCTACCTAAATACTTAAGAAACGGCTCGACGATACGACGTTTTCTTAAGTAACCCAATTTATTTGACATCATTAAGAATAAATAGCTCATTAATAATCCCCAAGAAATCTATTAAATAAATTACTAAGACAATTTGTTTGCGCGAACAGATTTCGTTTTACAATAGACATTAATTTGACTGTTTACAGTGTTTATGAAACCAATGAAACGATATCTGTTAGATATGATTATGGTTTTGGTCCGCCATTTTATTGTATTGTTTTGATTAATTTTGATGTGAAACATTAATAGCCGCGGGTAAAACCGATTGTTGGCGTGGCGACGCATGGCGTGGCGACGCATGGCGTGGCGACGCATGGCGTGGCGACGCGTCGCCATGCTAGTCGATGGTATATATAAATACAGTCTATATGTTTTTTTTTTTTCATAATGCTAAATTTAGTTCCTGTCATAATCTGCTCTTTTATGCATATTACTAGTACAAAATAATTTCGATGTTTCACATCTGCCAGGCGTCCCGTGACGGCTCACAATTTTTTTAATATCTGTGTTGTTTTATTGTATTCTAATGTAAATTTTGCCCTTATTAAATTGTTATTTCGAATTGACATTTAATTATATGCTGTATATGCAATTATAATAATAATTTATATCTACTAAGATTGTTGACTCTCGGTACGTGTTACTCACGGTAAGTGAAGAGAGTAATAGAAATTAAATAAATAATAATAAATAAATGTTGTATTAAATGATTTTTGAATTTTTTCGTTTTCGCTATATTTTTAACATCAGCTTGATTGAAATACTTAAATAATAAAATTTCATCAATTGGGTTGAAGAAGTATTGTTTATGTACTAAGTACTTACCATCTACACATTTAAATTGTTAGTAATTTATATGTCCCTGTTGTGTCACAAATTAAAAGCGAATATTTTGACGGACATTGGAATTAGACCTCAGATCCCAAACAATGAACATTCAATAAACAACATAATTTACTCAAAAATGGGTGGATTTGAGGTGGCTCGAGAAAAGTATACCTGGAAGGATTACGGCCCAACAGTTGCCCAGCGGTGGGATAGCACAGGCTTATTATTAAAAAAATAATTTAATCTAATTCACATTGCTGTATCTTCGCATTGGTATGCCGCGAAAAAAAAAAAACAAGAAGAAAAATTGCCATAGCAACGAAATCTAGGCCGTGAACCTGCTATGTACTTCATAATACAACCTTAAGCAGGGTAGCAAGGGGGATGAAAGAAAAAAGGTTTCCCTTGTTATTCAAATCAGAGACAAACTCTTGGAGAAGTGAGCAAAGATCTCGGCTTTAGCACTCGCAACTTCGAAACTTTTTTTCAACAGTATTTTCAATATTTCGTATATCTCCTGTCATTACAGAGAGCAGTATTTCTTAACTTTGGCTAAAGAAAGTTGGCTGATTTGAACATAATTTTGTGAAACGTACGAGTTGTTTCCGTGTTGTTATGCAAGTGAATTTTTATGACGGAAAGATACATTGAAATGAATGGTGCTTCATATTTTATTTGGGATAATTAATCGAATGAATTATTCATTCAGTCTCTACATTCCATCACGTTTGTTTGAAAACAATATCAAACAGTACTTGCTTAAGATGTTATTGCTACCTACTTAATTAATATTTAATCTTTTCGGACTAAAATGTAGTGTAATTTTGATTTATATGGATTAAGATTTATTTTTGATCTCTTAATATCTGACCTTACCTAACTTTCCCCAATCCCGGAAATTAAAATCATTCATCTACTGAGATCCGCTACTGAGATCATTAATTCCCTTCAGTCAAACCAAATCCACAACCCAAAATTAAACCAGAAAAAGGGGTCCTTTTATCCGCAAGAGACCTTAAAGTTGATCAACCGGCGTACCCTTTTTAAGTTGCACGAAAAAAAATGGCCGCCAATCGTCCTTGACTGCTGTCGGCATCGATGTAGAGAATGGACTGAGCAATGCCTTCAATAATTTTCTGCTTTATAGAAAGAGACAAGACGACTGTCTGGCCTATACTCGTCTCTTCTTCTTCAAGCTTTTTTCGTGGTCAATCGAGTCAATATCGAATTTTTTGACAATAGTCATCACTGATAGAAAGTCAATTTTCTAGGTACTCTGACTGTACGATCGCGCTATCTCTCTCACATTTTTCTGCCCTTATGCCCCTCTACTTGTTGCGGAATTTGTTCGAAAGCGTCACCGCAGCCCTGGAACGCAAAGGGCTTTAGAAGGAACACGGATGGGTTTTAGTCAGTAATAGTCTGACACGCCTTTCCGCTCCACCCGGAGCGGAAGAAGTCATTTGATGATTCCCCATCCTTAAAATAAAAAAACGCCTTTTTTCAAATCTAGACTGTGACAGACAAGTGACATTCTATCAGAAGCATGGCGAAGGCGATTGTCACAACTTCAAAAAAAGTTATAGGATTGACAAACACTGTCTAAATTTCAGGTGATATGTATCCAGAGGCTTTTAAAAAAATGCCATTCTATCAACAAATGCGAGTGTCAAAATTTCAAAACATAACGGATTGATCCCCTTTTTCAAAAAAAAGAAAAGGTTATCAATCCTTTAAGTTTTGGAATTTTGACACTCGCATTTGTTGATAGAATGGTTCTTTATCAACAGCCTCGCTAGGGAAAGCTCAGTCCATTTTCCATGTGTATGGGTGACGGCAGTGGGTGTTAGATAAGGATACTGCAATCGATACTGTTATTTTTGGGAGCCAGACAAAAGGGATGAAAGTTTTCCTTACCCTCTGAAGGTCCGTTCTCGACCTGAAACAAATAGAGATCAAATATTAGTACAATATAATTAGGGTGGAGTGTTAAATTGGTGCATGTGGGGTGCGGGTCAAGAATATTATGATTGATTTTGTTTACTATTATGCATGAATTAATAAACCACTTGGCTTGCAAAATTTTAGGAATTGACATCATTTTATTTTACATCTGTATGGGATATCATAGCAAGAGGTATCTCAATGCTAGGTCATATATTAGAAAATATCAAATCGACAATAACTACAAATCGCGGGCAAAAGCTAGTGTTTAATATGTTTAATTTTACAACTTGCATCATTATTAACCAAAAAAACAAATATTTAACAAGTTTCTATGATTGCGTAACCACCAAAAATCAAAACCGAACTGAAACAGCATTCCCTTAACTGCTCACCCTGTACCGAGCCTTAAAACCAGCCGTCCGCAAAATAATTCCCTGTTCGATTATTTTTATTTCCCTCGTTTCCATACCGCATTGAGAATACAATAACAATTTGCTACGATCCATCTGTTTTATTGTGTGGGTTTCAGACGTTTTCTGAGATTTCTAAATAACACACTCGGTGAAATGGAGTGAGCCGTGAAGTCTGGGCTTGGTCCCTTTTTTGTGACTCCCCTTTGTCGACAAGTATGTGTCTACACTGTCAACTGTTTTTTGTGCTGACTGTGTTATTATATCTGGAATTTTTTAGCCGCGAGTTATGTTGTATGAATAGTTCTTGCATTATCATACGCTCTAAAATTCTGTACTACAATTTCAAAGAATAGTTTTCAAATGAACTAATCTCAAAAATATATAAAAATATATTCGTGACAATCTAAGAAGTCGGATTTGACAACTGAGTAGAGAGGGATAGGAGATCACTTTATCACTAAGTGCGAAAGAGATTTATTTCATATCCTTTTCATACTTACTAGTAAAGCAGTGTTGTATCCTGCTGTCAAATCAGACTTCTTAAGTTGTCACGAATCACATCACACTAATTAAAGGCGAAAGTTTGTGAGTGTGTGTGTATGTTTGATACTTCCTCACGCGCAAACGGCTGGATCAATTTTGATAAAATTTTGGTATGCAGGAAGCTGACACCCTGGATTAACACATAGGCTACTATTTCAAACCGAGGAACACCGCGGGGCGCAGCTAGTATAGTATACGTCTAAACCTGCACCTAAACCTTGACATTTAAAGTTGTTTCATTACATTCTTCTTCGCAGAAGTCGTCAATTCAATTCAATTTTTAAGGTTATGGCTGCATCGATCAACATTCGATGATTTTGTCATTGTCAAGGTACGAGATGGCAATGGTCAGTTCTCAATTACGATACGTTTTGGAAGACTATTGATCAGTTTTTGTAGCGATGTCATCCATTTTTCTCCATCCTAAAAAGGTCAAAAGACAAAAGTCAAAACGTTTATTTCAATTAGGCCATTAAACGGCACTTTTGAACGTCATCGTTTACAGTTCAGTAAAAATAATAGAATTACATTAATAAAGTGACTCTACT
Source organism: Mamestra configurata (assembly GCA_002192655.3). NCBI lineage: Eukaryota > Metazoa > Arthropoda > Insecta > Lepidoptera > Noctuidae > Mamestra > Mamestra configurata. The sequence goes on along the minus strand of NDFZ01004714.1, from coordinate 31,514 downwards.
GTCCATTCGGAAAGGTAGATTCTTATGGAGAAGAACGGACAAGAAACTCCATAGTTACTCTTTTCAAATAATGATTTACAAAATTTGGTATACAAAAATTAATTTAATATTATGTGAGGACGATGCACCCAGAGTATGCTACTTATAAGAACAAAGTATCACCAGTAGAGGTAAACTTATTCATTTTCTAAAGAAATTTAGGTAAATGGTACTCACATATTTACAAACATTGGAACCATTAATTAAACAGTGTGTGAGTCAACAGAAAAATAGAAACACAAAAAAAGGAACAGTATATCTATAAAGTTAATACATAGATCAACCAGTTGGATTTTGTCTACACCCTTGATTGTCCTATGGAGCAGGACCAGCATGTTTCCAAGCATTCTTATCCTGAATGTAATCTTCTAATTTGTAATATGCTTGTTTACAAAGTGTACTTTTAACATAAGTTTTAAATTTTCCTTCATTTAGTTTTAATATGTCAGAAGGTATCTTATTGTAACATTTAACACAATACCCCATGAAAGAACTGTGGACTTTAGCTAATCTAAAAAATGGTTGATCTAATTTGTCTTTATTTCTAGTATTAAAATTATGTCTATCACTAATTTTACTAAAAAGATGACGATTTTTCCGCACATACATAATATTTTCATAAATGAATTGGCAAGGGACTGTCGAAATATTAATCTTTTTAAAAAGTTCCCTAAGAGAATCACGGCGACGCAGATTATAAAGGACAAAACATTTTTTGTAAATACATATAAGATGACACATTTCAGTGTTAAAAGACCAAGTTAATGTAGGTATATTAAGTAAATGTAAGTAAAATAGTTACAACTGCATTTTATTAATATTACTAAATTTGTAAAGAATTTTAACTGCGGGGACATAAGACGTCGGGTAGTCTCGTCTTGACATAGACTTATCTGAAGAAAGTATAATATTTTAAATCATGACAATCAAATTCAACTGCTTTGCTTGTTGCTAATATCCAATACAGCTTTATACCGATATCCGTGCAGTCCCTATCGAACCTCGACAACCCAGTTTTGGGTAACATGATACGCCTTGGCAAGACCGGTGTAAGATTTCCTGACTGACTTCCCGTAACGACTGTCAAAGATCAACAAATTAAAATGTTTATTTTTGAAGCGAAAACTTCTTTAGGTGCGTTGAGCACTTTTTGGGTGAACAAAAATCATGGAACTCGCGTCATCGTCACCGAACGTTTTAGCTTTCGCTTATTTTTCACTTCTATCGGCAGTCCCCAAAGACTGCTCCGCATGTTTTTATTTTTTTTCTTATTTTTATAACAATAAACGTACTGTTTATTATTGTTACTATGTTGGTTCTAGTTCATCACTTGTATTTTCAGTCACAATCCTATTGTTAGATTATACCACTGCACGTGAAAGCAGACACACCATTTTATGCCTGGAGGCTTAATTAGTTTGATTTACTTGTCAATGTTTGAGTTTATCTGGTTTTGATGGCTTATTGGAGAGTGCTTGCTAAAAATTTTCACTTCCACTTCTTCTTCCCAGCTAAAACACTAGGAAGTGGTGACGGGCGGGCGTTTTGGGGGATGTCTTTATGTAGAACTTTGATAGTCAGCCTAATTTGAATAAATAAGTTTTCATTTTGACAGCCGGGATCAACGGCTTAACGTGCTTCCGAGGCACGGAGGAAAGTCGGTATGTCAAGATGGCCGCATATTCTCGGACCATCCTAGGCAAGTGTTATTCAACCTTGATGATCGGCTCGGCATCAGCTGTTAAGTATTATTAAGCCACAAGCTAATTTAATAATGTAATACATGAAAATATTGTAGCTAGCAATGCAGCTTTTGTTTTAACACTTAAACGCAAAAAGATGCCAAATAAACATGGATAATTTAAAGGACTCAAGGAACTCGTCATCAATTTATTAAGTTAAGACTTTCGCTTGAATATCAAACTATGTTATAACCGCGAGAAATTTTAATAAAAAAGGGGAAAAATATAAAAGACCACAATTTTCAAGTTCCGCGTTCTAAGCTCGCCACTAGACGAGGACGGGGAAGTTTGATCACTTGCATATCTTATTACAAAGCAAGGTTTTTTTATGAATAAATTACAACGTGCAAAGCCGAGAGAAATGTACAAAAAAATATTGCTGGAAATAGTCTTATCTTCTATCTAAACTTTTAGAGACTTTTTTTTTATTTTATATGGGTTTGCTCTTGACTCTTGTCTAGGTCATAGTCTAGTCGACGATGGAGCGAGCTTACCCAGAAGAAGCCTGACTGAAGATTGGCCTCTGACTTCGTCTATGTACTTCAGATTAGGATGAAACGTTTCCTATGTTCTATTCCAAGACATGGTCTTCCGTTGCGGAATTTGTTAGAAAGAGTCACCGCGGCCCTGGAACGCAAAGGGCTTTAGAAGGAACACGGATGGGTTATAGTCAGTAAGATTCTGACACGCCCTTCTGCTCCACCTAGAGCGTAAGGAATCATTTGATGATTTCCTATCCTTAATTAAAGACCTTTAAAAAAAAAATACAAACTTCTTTGGGGCAGTGTAATATCTTATAGAACTATAAGAGAAATGAAAAACAATTTGCGAAAATTAATCTGAGCGAAAAGACTTTGTAAAAAATATGCATCTATAACACCGGTATCTAAGTTATAAGATTTTAGCGATTACAATATTATGTTTGCACCCCAAATTTTCCTTGATCCGAATTTTTATTTGTCCGGTTTTTGGCATATTCATTTGGTAACAAGTAAAAAGTGATTTGATATCGTATATTTTCTATTGTATTGGTACATACCAAGCTACTTTTATTCCGGAAAAATTGACGATCCCTCTTGAATACGCGTGCCGTGGCGTTTTCAAGAGGGATCGTCAATTTTCGGGAACGGCGCGAATCTACGGGAAAAATATAGTTTTCTTTTTTTAATTGATCAGTAACTGCTCTAAACACTAAATTGCTCCACTTAGTGTTTAGAGCAGTTATAAAAATACTAGCTTTTGCTAGCGGTTAAATCGCGTGAAGGTCAAAAATTATTTCAAGGGAACAAAAATATTCCCTCGATGAAAATTATCCTAAATCCAAATCCATTAAGCCGTTAAGAAGTAACAAACAAACAAACAGACGGATCGACATGCAGACAGCCAGACAGATAGATCTACAAACAGACAGACAGAGTTACTGGCGCATTCGGATAATATAAGTATGGTTTTTGTGACAAAAGAACCGTTTTCATGTGGCATACGCCAACTCTTTCACGTTGATAGGTGGGTGAGGAGTAGTCTCAGCACATCCTCAAGGAGTGAATCAGTACAGTATAGATACATACATACATACATACATATTGATGCACTGACTAAATATAGCATCAGTAATGTGCTAGGCTACAAGGCCACATGGAAAAGTTCGGCGGCCCACACGTGGCCCGCGGGCCGCAGGTTGAGTATAGCTGATATAAGGTATACTATGTGGAGACATCGATACGACAATAAATGAAAATACTGGCAATACTGGTTCCTAGGAATAGTTTGAAACTATTATAAATCCTGTCACCGAAATTAAAAATAAACTTTACAATTGCATGAAACGTCAAAAAACTTAAACTAGTCAAGGACTTCTATTCTCACAAAATATTTCAAGCAGTTTGTTGCAGTAAGTGACATCAAATCTATCATAAAAGACAGCATATTCGTATGAACCAGTATTGCCAGTGTTTTGATTTATTATCGTATCGTCGTCTCCACTTTTTATAGGATTTCTTTTCAATCAGCTTATGACTTACGCTGCCAACCCTCCCCAGATTTTCCGGAACACGAAATCCGGAGCGAGACGGCTTGTCAACACGCTCGTCCGTCCGTCCGTCGGAACTAAGAATTTTTAAATTATACCAAAAATAAATGTTACATCTAAAATTGTTCCATTCTGCCGAGTTTTTATTTGATGTTCTTACAGAAGCGTAAGATGTTGGCTCTTATATTTTTCTACTTCAAAATTAGAACGAGGTTTTAGGACAAAAATGGTTTTTCGGGTCATTTGCTTTCTCGTACTGAGCCTACGTCTGGTTGGGTCTAGAAAGAATAATTAATTATTTTCTGAAAATATTATAAGCACCTGAGTAATCGACCTCGTTCCCAGGTACGGTCGAACAATTTTCATAAAACTCAAGTACTTTACGAAACTATTACAAAAGCACCTATTTTGTTTGAAACTGTTTTGGGGATTACAAGAAAAACCAGACGTTTAGGCTTGTAGGCATAACATACTTTAGCACTTAAACTTTTCAGCCGAAATATTTGGGAGCGAATTGACATGAAATAATTTATCATCAACATTAAAAACGAGACGTAAAAAGATTTTACAAAAAATATATATATATACTAGCCGACGCCCGCGGTTCCGCCTGCGTGAATGTCGAAAATTATTCCAAGGAAACATTATCCCGGGAAAGGGCATAGGATAGTTTTTATTCCGGTAAAAACTATCCTATGCCCTTTCCCGGGACTCAAACCGTCTCTATACCAAATTTCATCTAAATCGGTCGAGCCGTTTGCGCATGAAAGAGTAACAAACATACAGACACACTCACAAACTTGGACAAAATAGATAACCACTTGGAAATGGCCATCTTGAAAGAGAAAACGAGGTAGACCTACGGAGAGGTGGCTCGACGAAATACTGAAAACAGTGGGAAATAAGTGGATGGAAATAGCAGTAGATAGAGATAAGTGGAGAAAAATGGAGGAGCCTTTACTCTGTAAAAGGTCCTTAATAATAGTGATTTGTTTTGCATGTAATAATGAATTCTTTTTGTATTTTATTAATTTGAATTCGTGTTGATTTTAGTGATCGTAAATTTATTTATTTTAAATTCTCCAATTGTATTAGATATCAAATTATGTAAATTTTTATTAAGGAATAAACAAGGCTTTAATAATAATAAGCGGTAGTTACAGGATCAAGCATTGCATATCGTAAATGTATTGTAATGTATGTATTGTTTCAAACTAACATTATTGTGACGTCAAAAAATCACGCGTCATTATTGACAGCTGTCTAAATTACAGTGTTCCAAACGTGAGAACTTCGAATTTGAACACGTTCCGTCTATTCCGTCTTAACATAATTCCCTAACACATGCTACGAAACGGATATTACTTCAATATTAATTTCCCATACAAAGACATTCTCCTTTTATGTGGTTTTAAATCGGAAATTCATTTCTTTGAGGGTGTAGTACGCGTGAGTTGGTTCTTAAATTTTAGAGATAGGAAATGGTAACTAAAGCTCACTTCTTCTTGATGAGGAATACTGAGCCTTATGCAATAGCGTTAGGTACTAATATCGGATAGCTTATTTTTAGTGTCAGGATCCAGTACCTTGATTAATGGCTCATTAGTACTGTGTGGTCTGCGGAATTCGGCGTCGCATGCAAGTTGCTTTACATTGCGGGCTACAGAGGTATAATGTGATCAATCGCTGGATCGTGCCCTGTAATGTTATTAAACTTGCATGCGAGTTGCTTCCATAATTGATTATACAGAGGCGACAGCAGCCTTTAGTTTTCAAGTGTCAATATCTTTATGCAGAACTTGATCGACTTTGGTTGGATCCGGTTACAATGTGACTAAACGCAAAAGACCAAAATTCGCAAAACAAAAAAAGTGTTTAGAAAGGTAGCAATTTAAACAAGTAATTAAATAAATTGAAATTGAATTCAATCACCAGATAATAATCCACCTGTCAATTTCAGTAAATAATGTTTTAAATTAAAATATTTCAGAACGCCTGAAATCTAATTTCCTTTTCGAAGATGAGGTACTTTATAATCTGTCTCTGTTATTTAATCGAGTTTCTGTGATCGGGAGTTCAATGTTCACATAGAAACAAATGCGAAGTAAGGAGGGATTGTTTGTTAAAGATTTTAAGGGGGATCAGCATGAATAGCGTTTGAGGAGAGTTTAATTATTAATTATTATAACACACTCAGATTTTGAGCTTGATGAGTTTTTGGTCATCATCATCTTGCCATTATTCCAAATAAAAATAAAATTAATTCGAAACGAAGAGATGGATGTGTGGAGTATCGAGAATGTATAGAGTAGAAATGAGTTTATTAGAGATAGTTTAAAAGTGGCGCCAGTGACGGAAAAGATTAAAGGGAACCGCTTATCTTGGTATGATCACGTGAAGTTCTCGTCACTAAAAGAGTTATGAATATAAGTGTGGATGGATGGACACGGAAAGGGAGGCTAAAGAAAAGCTGGGTGGATTGTGTGAGGAGTAAGTGATAGCGTAACGGCTGACAGGACAGAATGGAAGAAAAAACGTGTTGCGCCGATCTCAAGTAACATGTGGTAAGAGGGGGGGCCTCCCCCAATCGTCACCTCATTGACCGGTCTTGTGGTTCTTGCATCCAGCGGATTCCCGCAGGCCGCACTATTTCATCTGTCCTCCTTGTGGAAGGCCAAAGTGGTTTTCCGGTACCCCTCCAGAACTTCTTGGCCCCATCGATGATCCCTTCTTAGAGCACTGTGTTTGTGTACAGCTAAGGCGTAGAATTCCCTGCCGGAGTCTGTATTTTCTGGTAGCTACAACCTGAGGGTCTTTAAGTCAAGAGTGAAAAGATTAGTTCTAGGCAAGTGTGCTCCATCGTTGACCATATCGTCGTTTTCCATCAGGCGAGATTGTGGTCGAACGCGTGCCTGTCAATAATAAAGAAAAGTGCCCTGGTTATATTAACTCCTTTATTATTCAGTTACAAGTACCAACTTACCTAGTACTTTACTAAATATATCCAACCATGAATAAAGAGCTTTAAAATAAATAACAGCCTAGTATTCAAACAAAAAGCTGCAACTTCGTTTACACCACTTTAGAGAACAAAAACTCGTTCAGTCTCACTTAGGTACTTAAGAGATTTTCAGCGGACTTGATTTTAAACTCTTAAATGTCTTAAAATTTTCTGAATGAGCGTTTAAATGGTTTATGTTAACATCATGCTGTTATGGCGGAGGCTAGACAGAGGAAACAAGATTATTTGAGGAAGTTCAGTATTTTAATATAGAGGTGATCATGGTGGCAAGACGATGAAGGAAAATAATAATTTTAATTTCATAATTTCGATATACCCAGTGTTACTCTCACAATTTTACTAAGACAAATCTAACGACACTCTCAAACTCAAAACAAACAAGCTGTTTAGGCTACAGAGCACAAGCTGTTTAGTTTGTGGGGTGTGTGTGTCAAAGACATAAACATACGAACATACACTTACACTCGGAAAACTTAACACCACCACGCGGGCCCAGTGCAGGTTTGTGCGTCGCACTAGTGCAACCTGCATTAAAAACATGTTTTTTAACCGACTGCGCCAGAAGTCGGGCAAAAACATCATGTGACACACAGACGTGTGACGTCTACGAACCCGCACTGGGCCCGAATGGTCATGAAACAGCCCAGACCCTCTCGCAGAGAAGAAGCTCCTGATCAACTGAATTCAGCTTCGATCGAGCGCCATGTTTTAGACTCTGTTGAGGGCTACCGGGTGGCGCTGGGATCCCGATCAGTGATTTGACCGACGCAGTTTCAACATACCTATGTACTAACTAAATATGCGAAGAAACTTAAAACGGGTTGCTCTATGAAAAATCAATTGGAAAAATCGCTTCCTAAAGTACTTAACCTCCATAAGTTGTTCGATTTGTTCTTCAAAGCACAGTTCATGAAAAGATGATAAATGTTTTGTAGGCTTAATAAAAACCTACATTTCTCAGTAAATTAATTATTCATATTGTTATTTTTGCGACATTCAACAGCCATGAAAACAGTGACCTGCATTCAACAAATAAATTCAGATTTTCCAACATAATTAATCATTTTATTAAAATATCATAAACAGACGGACAAATAGCCTGAAAGACTTGAATATAAAGCTCGTTTTGTTTACAACCGATAAATTGTGAAGCTCGAAATGTCTGACTTTTCACAATAAATATTCAGGAGTTCTGATGATTTTATTTTTGTCTCCCTTTGGGATGTAAGTCTTTTACAGTGAAATAAAGTAATGTTTGCACAGAAGAATTGTGACAGAAATATTAGACTGACCAATTTACGATTGTTAAAATGTGTCTTTGTGCTCTTGACAACTACCAGTCTTTCAACGATAACAATTGAGTCCAAAATGTAAGGTAAAGGATTTTTATACTTTCATAGTCGATGTTAAACTCCTTAGTTACTAAAATATAGAAACCGGCCAGGTGCGAGTCCAACTCGCGTGCAAAGGATTCCGAACGAAATATAGTGATATTTTAAAATCAAAGACTTCTTATATTATTTTCTAAATATGAGAAGTCTCTCTTTCCTGTCTTGTTTTTCTAAATTATAAACCCAGTTTTGGAGATAAGAATATTTTCTTGAATAACCTCGGAAGGCAATGTTTTAAAATTCTAAAAAATATATACTTTTGGGACCCTTACAATTAGCCCTTCCATTTGATATGTCACACGGTACAGTTGAAAAAACTTTTTTTAAATTTACTTATTTGACCCCCATAAAGTGACCCAATATTTAAAATTTATTTATTTTTATGACATGATCGTCTTTAGGTCACAGAAATACATATGTGTACCAAAATTCCAACTGAATCGGTCCAATTGATTCGGTGAAAATCGGCTGTGACAGACAGACAGACAACCGAGTGATTCAATAAGGGTTCCGTTTTTGCCGACTGAGGTACGGAACCCTAAAAATACTTCAAAATACTAGTACTTAGCTACATTCGGATAGAATGAAAACCGACTCCACATTGTTGGGAAACGACTGAGCAGGTTGATAGGTTGCATCTTTAGTTAGATTTTATAATAAATAATAAATCGTATATTCTGGACCAAACAATTTTTATATAATAAACACCCACCAAACTGCGTAACAGTTAGTCGGCGGGATGGCATTAATTATGGATCAATGGCATTCATAAAGTCACTCAAAGTGCAGGAGTATGGGCACTTGAGGCACTGCAACGCTGCTGCGTGGGTCCTATTCTGAGTAGTATGATAGGTAGGTTATTAAACACTTGACACTCAACGCATGCCAATCCTATGCATGGACTTTCGCCAGTCATTACTGCTGATAGAATTTCCATTGTCTAGAGCAGTGGTTCTTAACCTTTTAGTAATAAGGGACTATTTGACAAAATATCTGTCTTCCCATGGACTACCAACTTTTTAGGGTAATAGGAATAAAAAAAACTGCGCCAGATAAATGTGGAATAAAGTATATTGACCTTTCCCTAATAACTGTTCATAGGTACCTGAACAATTAAATATGAATCGTTTTTCATTATTAGACAATGTTAAGGATCACGAGAGATGATGATTCGGGACAGCTTTGTGTCATATATTCCGTTTTTCAAATTAAAAATGTCAATAATTGTAGGTGGGTCAATGACCGTTATTCCACGATTATCTGGCGCCTACTATAGCTTCTGTGTCCGAATTAAGTAAGATTAGGTAGTGAGTAGCACTTTCTTGAATCATTGAAAAAAACATTGTCTTTTGTCTCTAAAAATCTTTTTTCTAATTTATTTCCTGTCTCAAATATATCTTTAAAGTTCGTATTGGATGCTTCCTCTTTTCGGACCCCTGTATTTTAAGTTTCAATTTATTCATCTGTGCGAAAATATCGCATTATAGGACGGATGCGGACCACGGGCTGCCAGGGACCACCAGTGTCCGCGGACCACCGGTTAAAAACCAATGGTCTAGAGCATCCTTATTCGTTTTTATTATTATTATCATTTATTTATTTCGGACAACAGTGATCCATATGTTTATTAGTAAAAACTTACACACTATGTTAGTACACTAAATTAGGTGCAAATACACAATTAGTCAAATCATTCGAAATAAAATATTCAATTTAAATTACAATTTCATAATGTTTTTGGTATGGCACCGGCTATTTGTAACCATATTCCTAATTCCATAAAAGAGGAACCAATAACAAGTTTAAAAAAAAAACTACATGTACTTTTAGCAAATAAATGTTATTACCCCCTTTCGGATTTTCTAGCTGATAAATTTAGGTGTGTTTCAATGTTTTTGTGTGTTTGATAATGAACTGCATCAATGTTTGCATGCCAAAATGGTAGAATTTACAAGGATTCTTTAATACTATTGTAACCACCTTACTGTAAATAGGTACCTACATTCTGAGCAAATAAATAAATATTCTATTCTATTCTACAAAATTATTTTTGAAAATTAATTAACTTTCTTGATATTATGTGTAATTAGTATTTTTAGTTTTGCATTAAAGACTGTTTTTATCCCATCTCAGATAAGACAAATTACATAAACAAAGATTCACAAACTCAAGCAATCAATCCATCAACCTGAAAGCTATCACTTAATTAAGTATCAATAATGAGAAATAATTAATTACAAGGACCAATATTTTTTTTTTAACAAAGAGCGTGGGCAGGCGACCCACAAGGTGGACTGATGTCCTGGTGAAGGTCGTACGACCCTGCTGAATGCGAAAAAGGCTGTGGTGACGCTCTAGGGAGGCTTGGCAATCCTACATGTCCAGCAGTGGACGTCTTGCGTCGACGCATGATGAATAAATTTATAGTATTTATTTTAATATACGACTTTTAAAAGTAAATCGTGTCTAGAAAAAAAAAACACTGCACAGTATAAAATAACTTTAATTTCGGAAGCCCGTGTTTTTCGTTGTTTCTCCGTATTTTAACACCAACTTCCGAAATTAAAGTTATTTTATACTTTGTAGTGTTTTTTTTTTATTTGGAAGTCGGTTGTATTTTATGTAAAAAAGTTTTTATTTTTCACTTTTTGGTGGTACCCCACACCTAACCACACCCCTGGAAAGTCACAGGCAAAAATAGCACACGCAAAATTTTATTTACGATGATATATTTCCTCAAGCTATTTTGATTTAAAATGCAAACTACTGAACCGAATTTCATGAATTTTTATGGGGCCAATCGGAACGTATATCCTTTCATATGAAAAAAAAAAAATTCAAATCGGTTCATAAATGTCCGAGTTATGAGGTAACAAACATAAAAAAAAATAACCGAATTGAGAACCTCCTCCTTATTTCGAAGTTGTTAAAAATAAAAGCTTATGCTTTTTCCAAATACTTGATTCGTTGGGGTTAGCTCACAGTCTAACTGGATGCAGACAAATACCAGGAAACTACCATCGACTCGAGACACACAGGTCGATGTGGCGACACTTGGAGGCCCTACGTCCAGGAGTGGACGTTTTTCGGCTAAAATGATGATCATACAGCGACTACTTGATATTTTTTTTCAAATTGAAACACATTTTCCGTAACTTGTTACTTCGTAAATCTTTTTACTTTTCCTGGAGTTGACTTCGAACCTATAAATTCATTTAAATCTTCTCGCTCTTAAACACATTTGCAACATTTAATTGGAACACCTAATTATTTTTAAATACTCAAACGTGACACGTTAAGAGAGTATTAGTTTAAGAGCCAGTCACTCCGATCCAAAGCCACAGGATTATGCGGTTTAGCTGCGACCTAGTTTAGGAGCTCGAGGTCAAAAATGCGACGGTAAGAGACGGTTGGTGATTCTTTGACGTAAGAAAATAGTAATAGGTTTGTACCATAGATTTTATGTGTATATCTTCTAATACAAATTATATTTAATAAAACAGTAGTAGTCACAGGCGTAGAATAAAAAGTATTTTTATCACACTTCACACTGATATTACAAAGGCGAAAGTTTGTGAGTGTGTATGTTTGTAACTTCTTCACGCGCAAACGGCTGGACGCATCTTGATGAAATTTGGTATAGAGATTGTTTGAGTCCCGGGAAAAGACATAGGACACAGGTTTTTATCCCGGAAGTATGTTCCCTTGGGATCATTTTCAACATTCACGCGGGTGGAGCCACGGGCGACAGCTAGTAGGTTATAAATCATGAAGTTTAAAGGACTTATGTACCTTTAGAAATCGAATCTGATCACTTAATAGGTCTGTTTTATATGTGTACCTAGCAAATAAAATGGTTATAACTAGCGTTGTCCTACTCGAACGTTGATAATTCTGTGAAAAAAAAAAATAGGGATCGTAGTGCCATCTACTGAGTAAAAAAAACATAATAATAGCTGTAGCTGTTTAGGAGATCAGCGACAAACAAATGTTCGTAGAAGTATTATAGATATTAAGTTATAAAACGTTACGTTATATTAGTTTCACGTTTGTAACGTTAACTCCGTCTACGTTCAGTTTTTTTTCAAACATTTTTTGGGTATAAACGTAAACTTTTCTGGCTGTCATTTCCATCTTGCCATAATTAATGATTGCAGTTTTCACTTGAAAGAGTAACGCGAGAATAAAACTGGAAAAAATTCGTGCGAAAGAGGCCACCCACAAAAATAAATAATTGACAACGTTCAAAACTGTACATTAATGAATAGCACCTGGATGACAATGGATGAATAGTACGATGAAGCGTTTTCTAAAGATGAAACCTATTTAGATCGATTTATCGCCCCCGAAACCCCCTGCATACTAAATTTCATGAAAATCGTTGCAGCCGTTTCCGAGATTCAGGTTAAATATATACATAGTATGTACAAGAATTGCTCGTTTAAAGGTGTTAGATTTATTTCAAAGATGGTACTAAAAGTAACATAATCATCACTTTCCGCAGGTGCTGTAAGAAGCGACTAAGGGACTCACCAGAGAATGGGCAAAAGCATTCTCTGTGCATTGCAACAGCAACACTGTGATCGCCAACCCACCTGCCAACCGTGGCGATTATGGAACGCCCCCCCACCCCCACCTTTCGGGGAGGCCTATGTCCAGCAGTGGATATCTTTCGACTGAAAATGACTAAAATTATAATTACTGAAAAAATCGGTGAAAAAATAGAGAATTTACTCGCTTTTGAAGTTAAGTAGGTATATTCTTCTATCCTTGTCACGCAAAACGTCGTCTGTGCTGAATGGGGTAAATTCACTACAGCAGACACAATTATTAGTGCTGTCACTGTTAATATGTAAAAAGCAAAATTAACATTAAAAGTACCAACTGACAACTCGACCACAGCGCGCGCTCATAGGTCAAATCGAATAGGGCGTGCTTATTGGTCAAATCATATATCGCGCGCTTCCTCGGCTTCCTGTTACACACTTCCGTCCCATTTCACGAAATCACTCCCACAGATTGCTGGAAAGCGAGAGGAAAGATGTTCCACATAAAAAAAAATCCTACTGGTGGCGTGAATTTACTTGAAACCCTCATTATAAAATAAGCTGGCACGTGACACTTTAAATCTCTTGCGAATAGATGCCCACTTCAAAATTCTCTTCTGTGTTTAATACACTATCTTGCGTCCTATATCTTTATAACGTTTGCCTACCCCTTTATTCTGCACGGACTTGTAACACATCCCTCATTATAAAGCTTCATTCCCCGCACAAGCACCGAGCACATAAAATCAAATCACCAATCCAATTTGTATCTTATATCCGTGTTATAAGATTTATTATTATACGCTCAAGAACATTGTTGCAAGTAGTAACAAAGATTGTGGAAAATGTACATTAGAGACTTTGTTTCATCCAATAAATATTGTGTCTTAAGACTTGGGTTTAAAGTACCTTTTGGATTGACGAAGTTTTAATGCAAGCGGAAGGGAAGATTTTCTGAGTAAACTGTAGGGTTTAGGAAAGTTTACAGTTTAAATGTTGCTACTTATTATTTTAGAAGCGCGTTGAGATCAAAGATAATCTGATATTTTATCTTAAAGTTGTTAGTGTTGATAAAACGGTTTCAGTATAATGGTTTGTTTTAATTTTAGTCGCCTCCTGAGGTTATTAAATGACAGTATTGATGAATAAGGAATAAACTTCCAACAACTTGTGGCCATTACAATTTTGGTTTCAGGAAACTTGACCGTTCCTGAATCTTGCAAGTTATTTGGGTGACCAGATTTCTTGTAAAGTTATAGTTAACAAGCCACGTGTTTGAAGGGATTTTCCACTGCCGGAAATGGTAAACTTTCAAATGATCACCGCCTATGACCTGTTACGCGTTCAAAAATACATCCTTAGTGCCGTTACTTTTTACTTTCAAACTAGGGCCTAGGTCTCACAGTATGTGGTTTGTCCAAAATATCATAATCATTTCAGCCGAAAGACGTCCACTGCTTGACATAGGCCTCCCCTAAGTAGGGGGGGGGGAGTGCCAGTTCTACGCGCAATGTCGGTGACAATAGTTCTATGGCGAATTCTTCGTTGCGGATTCTATGCCCCCGCATTGTTCTCTCCATGCATCTCCACATAAAAAACACTAAAAAACAAGGTTAAAATCCTCCTTAGACTTTCAAATCTCCATAAAAGCAAACGGTGCAATACCCAACGACTACTCAAATAGCCACATGTAGACCCATTTTTTTTTTCTTAGCTTATTTTGTCCCACTGCTGGGCAAAGGCCTTCCCGTATCCTTCCAGACATTCTTTTCTTGCACCACCTCGAACCAGCCTTCGCGGTGTGCATCCAAGTCATCTCGCCACCGCTTTCTGGGCCGGCCTCGGCGACGCCGTCCATCCTCTGGCACCCATTGCGTGGAGACTTTTGGTAAAAAGAATTAGATAATTCTTATCACATCCAAGAGAAAAGCACTAATAATGAACAAATTAGCCCCGCTTAGTTAAAAATATACACATTTTACACCAGAACATTGCTGGTCTGCTAACCAAAGCTGACATTCTCACAGTACATTTAGAAGAATTGGAGCAAAAGAATATACCCATCGATGTAATATGTATAACTGAGCATTTTATGACACCGGAACAAGAGGCTTCAATTAACTTGCCCAAATTTCGATTGGCAGCAAGTTTTTCAAGAGACGTAAATAGGGGAGGTGCCTGTATATTTACCAGATTAGAACACCCATACGCTGTACTTAATAATACATTTTCAAGTAAAGGTATCATAGAATATTGTGCAATAGAACTAACTGAACATAAGTTGATAATAGTTTGTGTGTATAGAGTACCCAACTCATGTATGTCTACATTTTTCAATAATTTAGAAAAGTTACTGCACCAAATATGTGATAACACTGGTAAGAAAGTTGTTGTATGCGGGGATTTCAATATCAATACATTAAAAAGAAACCGACAAACTTTAGATTTTGAACAAATTCTAGAAAGTCATAACTTAAAACTAGAAATTAAGGTTCCTACTAGACTCATCAGTAGCACTTGCATCGACAACTTTGCTCACAACATTCATAAATGTAAAAACAAAATAATTGAATTAGGATTATCAGATCATACTGCCCAATTATTGCAATTTCCAGTAAAAAAATCCTGTGTATTAAAATCTTGGCGTATTAAAGTACGTGATTATAGTGAGGAAAATTTGACGAAATTTATAAATTGTATGAATAACTTGACATTCTCTGACATTTACCTGACAAATGATTCAAACGAAGCCTACAACCGTTTCTTGGAGCTTTTCCTGTGTTTCTATAACTTGTGTTTTCCTTACAAATTAATAACAAAATCGTTACACAAAAAAACTAAATGGGTGTCAAAAGGTATCAAAATTTGTAGCAAAATGAAACGAAAATTACTATGGCAATATAGAACACACCGGACGGAAAAAAACAAACATAAATTCAAGCAATATGCTAAGAAATTTAAAAAAATTATTTGTCTTACGCAGAAAGCACAAAACAACCATCGCATCAACACAGCTCAAAATAAATCGAAAGCCACTTGGTCACTTATAAATAGCTCTAAATTTAAATTTCCCAGGGAACCAATTAGGGAAATATTAAAAGATAACGTAAGCATTACAGATCCAACGTCGATTGTGAATAATTTTAATGACTATTTTATTGACCAAGCTGCAAAATCGATGCGTACAAATAATTATAATAATAAAGCACCTTCGAATCAAAACATGCACACTAACCTAAACTCAATTTTCCTTACCCCCACAACCCCAATAGAAGTGGACAGAGAAATCAAGCAACTTAAAAATACATCGAGTGAGGGTTACGATGGCGTCTGTACTAAAGTAATAAAACAAGTATCGCAATCAATTGCAGCTCATCTAAGTTACATAATAAATTTATGCATTTCCACTGGAACTTACCCAGAAAAACTTAAAACATCGGTTGTTATTCCTCTCCACAAAAAAGATGACAAAAGCAATATGGGAAATTATAGACCTATAGCTCTAATACCCATCTTCTCAAAGATATTCGAAAAAGTAATTCATAGTCGTCTCTACAATTTTTTAGAAAAATATAATATCTTGGCTAGTGAACAAAAAGGATTTCGCAAGGGTAAGTCCATTAACGCTGCAATATATGAACTTACTAAGAATGTTTTGACTAATATGGATAAAAGAAATCCAATATGTGCTATTTTCATGGATATGAGTAAAGCTTTTGACAGTGTTGACCATAACATACTGCTTCAGAAATTAGATTCATATGGCATAAGAGGAAAGGCACTAGACCTCATTCACTCATATCTATGTGATAGAAAACAGTTAACAGAAATAACTAGGATATGCCTTAAAACGCGGGATGAGAAGACATATCGATCCCAAACTAGAACCATAAAACTAGGAGTTCCGCAAGGTAGTGTCTTGGGTCCCTTGCTCTTTCTAATTTATATTAATGATCTCCCTAGACACATAAAGCATCCCATGGTACTTTTTGCAGATGACAGCACTGTAGTAATAAAAGGTGACAGTCAAAATGACTATGAAAATGAAATTAATGAAACATTAAGAACTATAATTAAATGGTTAATTGATAACAATCTGAAAATAAATTTAGAAAAAACAAATATAATGCACTTTCACCAAAGAACTCAACAAAAAAGTATTAATGTAAATTATAACGGGCAGACAGTAGAATCGGTAACAAATACAAAATTTCTAGGTATAAATATTGATTATAGACTTTCATGGACAACCCATATAGACAATCTCTCCAAAAAAATCAACAAATCCTCCTTCGCTCTTTACAAGCTCTCCAAAATAGTTAACAAGGAAGCGATTTTAACGGCCTATCACGGACTGGTGGCACCATTACTGAGATATGGCATTATATTTTGGGGTAATTCGGTAGACAAGGAATTTCTATTTAAAGCTCAAAAGAAGTGCATTAGAGCAATGTGCCAAATAAATAGTACAATTGGCTGTCAACCTTATTTTAAAAATCTAAAAATTCTCACATTGCCTTCCATATACATTTACGAATCAAGTATTTTTGTAAAATCAAATCTAAGCTACTATAAAACTGCTGTAAAAAGCTATTATCGAAAATTAAGGGACAAAAAAAGGCTAGAGGTACAAATACCTTATGGTAAAACGGCACTATTAAATAAAAGTATTTTATGCATGACATCATTAATCTATAATAAATTGCCTGATGACATTAAACAATTACCAATCCACCAGTTTAAAAAGAAACTACATTCATTATTAATAGACAGATGTTATTATGATGTCAAAGATTACTTGTGTGACAAAAATATTGTGTTCCAATGACAAGAAAGGAAAAATAAGTATACTAATAGTGTGAATTGTAGTTGAAACATTTAAATTGCTTGTCTTTCCACTTTTTAATATTTATGTAAGAATAATTTGCAATGTGTAATAATGAATTATGATTATGACTTATATGACTTGAAATTGAATTTGTATGTATCTATAATTTGGAATATTTTAATAATTTATCGAGACTAATATGACTAATTGTGTTTTAAATTCAGATTTGTATTTTATTATTGTATGCCTTAACGGCGGGACATAGCTGACCTTATTTTAATTATTTAAGACCTGTATTTATGATGCATACCTATAGTCCACAATAAAGAGGATTTTGATTTTTTTTGATTTTTGATTTTGATTTTTTAGCTTAAAAATCCGTGGATCGTTAAGGAACAATATTATCCACTAGAGGCAAAGTATTAAACCTTTAAACAAATATTCATTAATGCACAACCATGGCTCCTGAAAACTTCGTAACCCAACAATTAAAATGTGATTTTCATTTAAATTCGACGACATTTTAATCCCTACTGATTTCGAGCGGATTATGATTGTTTAAATTCATATCCTATTTTGCAGAAGGCTGTGCAGACAGTTTCGAGTTTTATTTATTTCACTTTTGCTGTTTCTTTATGGGTTGCGGTTTCAGATTATAAATAATATCGACTAAGATCCCAGAGCTGCCTTATTTCAAGTTGTCGACTAAAAATGCATTCAAGAAGTCTGTATATGACGTCCATAAAAATATATAACAAACTACCTGAACTAATAAAATAAACATTTTTATAAAAATATTAATTGAAAAATGCTACTATAGTATTAAGGAATATTTAAATGATAAAATATAAGGTATGAAGAGTCCCTAATATGGTATTATTGGAATATAAGTTTAGCTATTTCAAGCTTTCTCTCTCCTACATATATTTGTTTTTTGCTGTGCCCGACAAGGCCCTTAATGATCACAGTTTCTTTTTTAAATTTACCACCTAACGACTCATTGTGGAATGCACATAAAGTATTGAGTATTGAGTAATTCTATGGTTTTGATTTTGCAATGTTTGGTGAATTACCAGCTTCAGTATCGTTAAGAAAATACGATACAAGATAATCGGCATTAGGCATACCATCGTCATTGGCATTTGCACTCCAGAGCGGATTCATCTATGCATCTCCACTTATCATATCAGCCAGTGACCGTCCACTGCTGAACTTAAGCCTTGTCCTTATCCATCCGCTGCCAGCCACTTTCTTCAAATTATCGATCCTTGTGCCGCAGGGCGTCTCACACTACGTTTGCCCATACGCGGTCTCCACTCTAACGCATGTCTGCTCCATCGACCCTCTGTCCGTCTACAGACATGGCCGGCCCACTTCCACTTCAGCATGCTGAGTCTTCGCGCAATGTCGGTGACTTTAGTTCTCTGGCGAATTCTTCGTTGCGTATTTTATCCACCAGCATTGCTCTCTCCATGCATCTCCATAATTATAAGATACACAAAAAACAAGGTTAAGATCCTCCTTAGACTCTCAAATCTCCATAAAAGCAAACGCTGCAATGCCCAACGACTTCTAAAATAGCCACAAGTAGTCCCAAAATTAGGCAGTCAGTACACGACCACGATTTAATCGTTAGGTATGTACTACCCTCGTCGTTCGGGAGTTTAATTGCTAATCGACTGAAAACGATAGAATACCTGATTAGGTTATACATTCGTGTATATTATGAGGCTTGGGGACAAGAGCTCTGAGAGAAAATAGTTTGTACCGGGATTTGAGTGTGAAAGAGAGACGAAGCTATACAGGGTGAATAGCACTATCCTTTTTCCACAATTGAAATAATTGATTTAAATGATGGTGATTTAGACCACAGAGAATTTGTCTTATCCTCTCGTTTATAAAACAGGGGCATGTCGTGATTTTGTGATTAGAAAGAAATAAGTTATTACCTCTTATGTAATACCTAATCTATATAATGATATAATAACGAAAGGTTAATCATTGATTAACAGAGATCGGAATAGGTAGACTTTATTTACCTGATGTTCGTGGAAGTAAGTAACATAATACCTCTAAATACCGAAATCATAAACATGACGATTGTATTCCGGGATTTAAGAAATTGCATTTTTTTATTATGGGTTTGCTCTTGACTCTAGTCTAGGTCATAGAGGACAGAGACAAAGTCGACGATGGAGCGAGCTTACCCAGAAGAAGCCTGTTCACTCTGATTTTGAAGAGATTAGGGTTGTATGCGTTTGGAAACACAGACGCAGGCAGAGAATTAAATTACTTATTGCGCTTTGAATACATTTGAACAAAATTATTATATTGAAGAATCTTATGATGTTTTAAAAGTTCCGTACCTACTAAAACTGTTAAATTAAATAGCTTTGTTTTCGCACAACTGTTTCTTCTTTTGATTCTTCAAATCAATCATTTGTAGCTGTACTCTAAAGTCCAGTTCATATTTTTATAATCCCGGGTTTTAATTGTCAGATTCCATTTATGATTCCTGGATTTTACAGAAGGTAGTATCAACTCTATGTTACTTACTTCCAGGAACATTAGGTAAATATAGTCTACCTATTCCAATCTCTGCTGATTAATCATGAAATCTCAAAAACTACTTGACCTATGAATATGAAATTTGGCACGGGGAGGTAGATTATGAGTACGAGACGTCAACTAAGATTTTCGGAAACTCCCTTCATAAAGGGGTGAATTGGGGGTTTGAAATAGTTTGTGCTAAATCTGCGCAGACGAAGTCGTGGTTGAAGTGCTAGTTATATATTATTTTTAACCTCATATTCTAATTTTGATGGTGTACAAAAATATGGTATTTCTATTCTATTGTATCAAAGAAGTTGATGAAGAAAATTTTATTTAGATTAAACTGCTAAAAGTATTTGCATTTTTATTCTAGGGCAAAAAATGTAATGGCAATAGGAATTGTTTTACCGAGTCTTGTAATTTTTTTTTTGTAAATAACCTGAAAGCCTTTTATTAATAACTAAAAAAAATATAAATAGCAATAAATATAAATAGAAGCTTTGAATTTCTTTGGTAATAAAGCAAAAATAAAAACCTTATTAAATACCCCGGTACGTTATAACTGTTATTTTTATTAAAACATTGAACCTAAAAAAAAAAACCAAAATTTATATTTCGGGCCTGACTCACAGACTCCGACAGGGACTTCCATTACTTAGAAATACTTTCATTGTGCTTGAAGACGCACAATGAAATTTCCCAAAACGATTTGTGCCTCTAGTACGGGTGGGATGTCCACCGGTGGTGTATCGCCGTACAACTTGTAGTCCGATGACGCACCCAGCTTTGATGACATAGAATGCAGGGGTCCTTTGTCAGGGTTGCGGAATTGTTCGAAAGAGTCACCGCGGCCCCGGAATGCAAAGCACTTCAGAAGGAGCACGGATGGGTTTTAGTCAGTAAGAGTCTGACACGCCCGCTCCACCCAGAGCGGAAGAAGTCATTTGATGATATCCCAGCATTAAAAAAAAAAAAGTGGTCGTTTGTAACAACACAGGCCACCTACATTTTTAGGGTTAAAAAGTATGCTGTAAAGTAATATCCATCAGTTTATAAGCACTTCTGTACGACCAGAGATTTCCTTGTAGGCGTCACCGTCGCCATTCCCCCCCCCCCCC
>NDFZ01004714.1:0-10231 GCA_002192655.3 Mamestra configurata | reverse complement strand
TCCCCCCCCCCCCCATTTCTTTTGAAAAAGTTTTTCACATAACATAACATTATTTCGGTAAATAAACCTAATAATTCCTTAGAAAATGGCTTAACACAGATAATAAGTATTTTATTTTGCAAATAAAATATTGCATGCATATTCCCTATAGTGGTAATGGACTGTACATACAATTTTCATGTTTTTGTAAACAAAATTCCATTCTACAAAGACACTACCATTACATTATAATATTTATATTTCACTGCCTATTTCTCTCGCCGTAGAACATTACGAGAAATGTTTCTTGAAAATAAATCTCTTTAAATGCAGCAGCATGAAAACTACAAGCCATGCCGACGCAATCTCCGTCACAGTATGCATAGTTTAAAATCATAAATGTGGAAAACTTCCTCTTCACATATTCTAGAGAAAATGTAATGTAAAATTTATCTGAGAATGTACATCTTGGGTGAAAAAAAATAGAGGTCATTGAGAAAAACTTTTTCAAAAGAAATGCCTCCCTCCCCCCATTTCTTTACACATAGTAGGTAGGTGTCGGACCACGCACAGTGTAGGGTTCCGTAGCTACCTGTCTCCTAAAACATTCCAGAAAAATAGTAAAACGTACATAACTATTATTACATGACAAAGTTACAAATGCACTTGGTTTTAAGTCATTTTCTATGGAATTATTAGGTTTTTTTTACTTACCCAGTTCCATTTTATAAGTTGGTCGACTATTACTCATTAACTCGTTAAGCCTAGGTAGCGGTGACAGTTTTCCTTTTAAATTCGTTATAATAGTACAATTCTAAGTGCATAAGAATCCTTTACTTATTACAATCCAATTATTAGGGTTATGTAGTCAACAAGGAACTATAAAGTTTCGCCATGTCCGTCTGTCTGTATGTCTGTCCGTCCGCGGTTTAGCTCAGAGACTCTTAGCGCTAGAAAGTTGAAATTTGGTATGGGTATCTATACAAATTAATCACGTTGACAAAGTGGTAAAATAAAGTCTTGAAATACATATTTTTTTACTACGGATCCCTAAAAAATGAATTGTAATTAGTAAGTAAAGGATTCTTTTGCTTTTGAAATTTTACTGAAAACTAATTCAGAGTAGGTATAATAATAACAGCAATATTCTGAATATTGCTGTTATCTAAATAAAAACTATCCCAAAATAGACTTCTGGCAGCACTGACTAGCAAGTACTAAACAAAACTTCTTTGGAAGCTAACCCAACGACGTCACTACGCAGCGATGACGTAACAAGTTTTTAATGAAAAAAACTTTGCCGACGTCATGTTTTCATTTCTTCGTCAAAGGCACGGTTCAAGGTTCTTTTATTATTATTTTAATTTTGTACTGACAGAATATATGGCAAGATATACCTTGGGATTTGATAAAAGTTATGGCAGTTTATAATATAAAATGTACACGTCATCACAAAAGTGTAAAATATTATCCACACAAAAAATATGGCAAAACCTTGAAATTTAATTAGACAAAAAACAGGCCAAGTGCGGATACTCACAGGAAGGGTTCCGTACATTAAATCGAAAAAAGCATGTTTCTTGTATGGGGTATCCCGGAAATTTTAAATGTTGTAATAGCGGCAATAGAAATACACACTCTGTGAAAAAAAATAATTGTCTGCCTATTACGGTTCTTGAGATACAGCCCACTGACAGACAGACGGACAAACGGGGGGACAGACAGCGGAGCCTAGTAATAGGGCCTTATTAGCCATTGGGTACGGAACCCTAAAAACATGGCAGTTTATAATCAATGGAAGGCCTATCAGGATGGCAGTGGACGGTTTTCGGTTTATATATCATTTATTTCTCAAAGATTAACAATACAGCTTGGAAATTTTATACAGCCGTAGGTATGTAAGTAATAAAGTTTAAAGATAACAATATTCCTGCCGTACATAAAATGGCGGATCGAAACTAAACTGGCAAAAAAGGAACAAAAGATATGCGAGCTCACCCTTACCGTTCGATTTGGCATGCACTCAATATACATTAGTCGTACTATATTGAGCTAAATTTAAAATTTTCGAAGGAATATAGCATGGATAGTAGCTTTTTTTCGTTTCCATCAAATTCTGTTTAGTCGTTTTTCAATTTAATGTCAATGTCATGTCTGTTATCTTATTGAATCGGTTTTTTGAAAACTTTCTAAGAGAACATTAGAGCAAACGACGTACATATGAAGACCTGTTTCATAGGCCCATATTCTGAAAAGTTAACTCAAACTCAAACTCCAACATGAGCATGAGAACTTAACTGAAAGCTTGTCTAAATTGACGGTTTTCCGTGCTCGAGAGATGAGTTTGGAGTTGAGCAAGCAATTGTCAAACTCATGTTGAATGGCAGTAGGTGACTTGCACACTCGATTTTGGGGCCCAGATATCGGCCGCTTATTACATACCTAGTGCAGTAGCGCCAAGATAGCAACATGTCCTGAAGTGCTATAGGAGTGGATTGGTATATCACGGCTTATAGAGGTATGCGGAACAAGGTGTAAATTCCCGCAAACTTCCATTGAAAAGGGAGGATCCTCCGACCAGACGGTTGTTGTGTCTGGTGGGCAACAGACTGCCAGATAGTTGATATTCGGACTGTTGTATATATTCCAAATCGCACGGAGAACTTTGCTTGCGCGATGCAGAATTTCGTAGGTAATTCGTCGCTGACAGGGTAGATGGCGTTGCGGTTCTTTTTATTGCCGTACAAATATGGCTTCTTAGTTTTTCAGTTCCGAGCGAGATTTAAATTATGTCCCACACATTTTGGAACGTCGAATTCATGATGACTATGAAATAAACACATTAAAGTATGAAGAACGGTACCCAATTTCATGATGCCAAGTATAATTTCGGGATTTTAGAGGAGGTATTGTCAACTCTATGTTACTTATTTCCACGAACATTAGGTAAATTTAGTCTACCTATTCCGATCTCTGGTGATAACTGATGACCATCTGCACCTTCTTCACCATATTGTGTTTACCCAATTCCTTTGAAATAAATAAAATATTTGTGTAACTGGAGACTCGATATTGTTTTATTAACGTTTTGGAATATGGGCCATAGTGTCATACAATTTATTTAAATTGATTTATTCAAGTGACTTAATTAAAGATATTCACATTTACACAATATGTCTGATATGAAAGTATCCAACATATTAGTTTTTCGAAATTGATAAAACAGACTTTAAACAAAATAATATTAATGGTTCAAAATCATATTATGAATTTAATTATTTTCTGTTAATGATGTCGACGGAAGTAATGAAATGAATTTCTCCGTATTCGCGAAAATTATGTATTTTAGTAAACCTGCTGGAAAATTGTTCCCAATTCATATTAACCCGATTAATTAATATTTTACCATCGGGATCAATTTAAGTTTACTGTCAATTTATATTTTAAGCTATTTCTACACTGTTTTTATGTAAGGATTAAGTTAAATTCAGTTTACATTTCTTTAAATGTTTTTTATTTCATGTGTAACCTTGTAGGGTGTACAATAAAAAGTGTTATTATTTTGTTTTTCTATATATATTAGTTATGCTACTGCCATACACTTTTCACGTCTCCAAAAACAACCGTTCAGCTGGTAGAGGGGGGGACACTTGACTCTAACAAAAATTTGCACTTTAAAGTATATTATTTCGCAAACGGATCCTTGCATGGAAAGATGATGTCACGTGATCACAAAGTGAGCTGTCATGCCATCTTGATTATATAGATTGACAGCTCACCTCGTGATCACTTCACCCAAGCCTTCACTTCGACATGTTTACAGAATCGACCGGCTGACCCGACCTTCGACAAGTCTTGTCTAGTCAAATCAATTATTTTAATGAGACTAATAAGGGTCTCATTGAAATAATTGTAGCGAATGAACGATTGTTGATTGATCGTTTTTCCTAAGTGTTTTTAGTTTCTGAAAACTCTAAAAGCACTTAAGAATTTCAAAACGTCAAAGTACACATCGAAAACGACCTCCCTTAAAGACAGTTAAAGACAAACAGACATGTTACCAACGTAAGCCTTATCACTTCGAAATCTTACAATTTTAAACCAAGACTTTAAATCAGCCAAGTTCGAGTCTCTCACACGAAGGGTTCCGTATCATAAACCGAAAAAAAACACGTTTCTTGTACGGGAGTTCCCTTTAATTTTAATTTCTTGCTTGTTGCTATTCCACCAATTCCACCCCCAATTCCACCATTTCCAAACGTCTTTTATAATGCGCACAGCAAAGCAGTGGAACTCTCTGCCTGCGTCTGTGTTTCCAAGCGCATCCCTAAACAACCAACCCTAATCAACCCTAATCTCTTCAAAATTAGTGTGAACAGGCTTCTTCTGGGCAAGCTCGCTCCATCGTCGACTTTTCATTTCGTAAATACTTTATATTCCTTAGGTCATCGACAAAGCTTCTTTCGCCTTAAAAATACAACTGCCTCAGAAATCCAACATTAACCCAAAAAAATTGCCTACCAAAAACAGCTACCGACAACAAAAGGGCATAACCAACAAAAACTTCCATTAACCGTCACGCGATTCTCGCCTTTACGAACTACACAATGATGCACATATTTGTAACAAGGGTACATCTGTAACTTGTGTGAATAGATTCGTACAAAAGAAACGGGTATTCGCATTCAGGTGTATAAGGCATTCTGTTTTGTGAACCAGGGCAACGCAATTGTTGCTGGACAATGGTAGTTCAACAGAATGTTGGTTTGTTTCTTTATCTAATTTTGTTGCGTGGTGGGGCGTTGTTTTACGGACTCGTTTTTAGGTAGTAGGTTTATGACAAAAGGTCAATTTTTGTATTCGAAAATCGTTTATATTCAAGTTAATATCATCGTGGGAACAATTATAATATATAATAATAATATATTGGGACAACTCCCACACGGTCAAATATGTGCATTTCACCCTTGTTACAAATATGTGCATCATTGTGTAGTTCGTAAAGGCGAGAATCGCGTGACGGTTAATGGAAGTTTTTGTTGGTTATGCCCTTTTGTTGTCGGTAGCTGTTTTTGGTAGGCAATTTTTTTGGGTTAATGTTGGATTTCTGAGGCAGTTGTATTTTTAAAGCGAAAGAAGCTTTGTCGATGACCTAAGGAATATAAAGTATTTAGTGCATATATATTTTTTTATCTGGACTGTTTATCTGTGCGTACATAAATTGTAAAATAAATAAATAATATTATTTTTTTATTTGAGATAGGTTTGCTCTTGACTCTAGTCTCGGTCATAGATGACAGAGACAAAGTCGACGATGGAGCGAGCTTAACCAGAAGAAGCCTGACTGAAGACTGGCTTCTGACTTTGTCTATGGACTTCAGATCAGGATGAAACGTTTCCAATGTTCTATTCCAAGACATGGTCTTCCGTTGCGCAATTTGTTAGAAAGAGTCACCGCGGGCCTGGACCGCAAAGGGCATTAGGAGGAACACAGATGGGTTTTAGTCAGTAAGAGTCTGACACGCCCTTCCGTTCCATCCAGAGCGTAAGGAATCATTTGATGATTTCATATCCTTAAAGACCTTAAAAAAAATAAGAATAGAAACTTCTTTGGGGCAGTGTAATAACTTATAGAACTATAAGAGAAATGAAAAGTCGACGATGGAGCGAGCTTGCCCAGAAGAAGCCTGTTCACACTAATTTTGAAGAGATTAGGGTTGATTAGGGTTGGTTGTTTAGGGATGCGCTTGGAAACACAGACGCAGGCAGAGAGTTCCACTGCTTTGCTGTGCGCATTATAAAAGACGTTTGGAAATGGTGGAATTGGGGGTGGAATTGGTGGAATAGCAACAAGCAAGAAATTAAAATTAAAGGGAACTCCCGTACAAGAAACGTGTTTTTTTTCGGTTTATGATACGGAACCCTTCGTGTGAGAGACTCGAACTTGGCTGATTTAAAGTCTTGGTTTAAAATTGTAAGATTTCGAAGTGATAAGGCTTACGTTGGTAACATGTCTGTTTGTCTTTAACTGTCTTTAAGGGAGGTCGTTTTCGATGTGTACTTTGACGTTTTGAAATTCTTAAGTGCTTTTAGAGTTTTCAGAAACTAAAAACACTTAGGAAAAACGATCAATCAACAATCGTTCATTCGCTACAATTATTGTACAAAAATTGTACTGGTTGCCATAGCGCAGAGCCTGCGCTATGGCAACCAGACAACTGATAAACATTACTTGTATATTTCTAATTACACCCAGACACAGAACAAATGATCATGCTCATGACACAAAGATTTGTCCCGGGTGGGAATCGAACTCACGACCTCCGGTTTAGCAGTCAGGGTCACTAACCACTCGACCAACAGGCCAGTCAATTAATGTCAAAAACTCGTTAACATGTAGGTTAACAGTTCTAGTTTAAAATATAAGTAATTTAAATTTATTGTGTTATTTAAATAAGAAAATGTAACGGCATCAATGTTGCCACAAGAAAAAAAAACTAACGAAGCGACATTTGTACGACAACAAAAAGAACCGCAACGCCATCTACCCCGCCAGAATACCAAACCTCTATAGACATTGTAAGGACACCAGCATGTTTTTCAAACAAAAATGGAAGACAAGTGACATCCAAAAATTGGTGGTCTGTAAAGTCGGTTTACGGACGATAGTTTAAAGTGACAACGTCATAAAAAAACATTGATGAACTGATCGTAACGTTACAATGAGTCATCCTTTTTCGTGCGTGCAGCCGGCGTTCATCGATTTATTAGACGTTGTCACGTCAACAATAAAACGCACTATGTATTATAATCCACTACCTCTCACGGAGGAGGAGGACCGTTGGACTCCGGGCTACACCTCAAAAATTCGAGATGAAAAACTCAATAGCACAATGCCCGACTCAGGAAACCAAACCATGGCCAGAAGCGTTAGAAACTGGTAGACCAACGAGGCAATCGACACAGCAAAATGTGTTTTGTTTTTTTGCCGACTTCATCTACAATTTTTATTTCGACCTCTAAACAAATATGTATTACATTTCGTGCTTTTCGTTTTAAATTACGAATCTCCAAAAAAAAAAATCCTGAAAATATTCTGTCTGAAAGCTGTTTACGGATGATACTCGTACGAATTCGAATACACAATCTGTGGATTAATTAATCGAGTTTCAATCATCGCGAGTGTTTGGCATTCCATTTATCACTGATTCGCTGGTAAAGGCTCCTATGTTTTTTTTGTTCAAGTACTTTTTGAAGATAAAATACTGTACACATCATCAAAAAAGCAGCAATTAATTCAGCAATTCGAAACGTCTCATATAAACACGGCACAGATAACGACTACGAACTGCGCCTACGTCGTAGCTCTCGTGCTACGCCGTAGCAACTTGAAGATGCATTTCAGAATTTTCGAATTCATGACTCTCAAATTGGTGCCCGGATTTTCAGTCCATTCATATATTAAAAATAGCTAAATTCAAAACATCAAAACTCACGCACTATTTTCATTTTAGTAACTTATTTTTCTCTTATCTTTTATTTTTCTGAGATTTCTTTCAAAGAGCTATGCCAGAAAGCTTTTTACACAGTAAAAGACTATCTTGAAGATAAAATAGGCTTGGGAATGAGCTGCTTCGATGATGTACATGGCCCAATGTTTATATTTGCTTTTTTGTACCTATAATTTTTGATTTTTACACATTGAAATTTTATGTTCGTATTTTTGTATATTTTTTTGACATGAATGTTTACTTTGTTAAGTATGCTATTTATATTTCTTTTTTAAATGATTTCATTTTTTTTTTACTTGAATAATTAATTTTTAAAGTTATTATATATATATATATATTGTAATTCATTATTGTGTATAATTATGAGGACTGTATGGGTTTTCTTTTTCTTTTTTCGTTTTAAGTATGTTTTTTTAAACGATGTCTGGCAGTTTGAGTACTTTTATGGCCTACTCAAATGTCCTTTCATTGGCATTGTTCGTCGATTCGTTGAGCTCCTAATTGGTTCTAAGTTGAGCTACTCGACTACTGACCAAGGCTTGCACTGACTGGACAGGTCCACTCAAATCTGTGTGGTTCTTTCCTCAAAAGACCATTTCAGACACTGATTTGCATGGTCCTTATATAACGCATTGTGAATGTGAGGACCATGTAGATCGCAATAGGGGTTCATTTCATGTTAGTCTGGTAGTTTGAGTTCTTTATGCGGCCTACCCAAATGTCCTTACTTTGGTATTGTTCACCAAATCGTTGAGCTCCTTAAAGTTCTAAGTTTGAGCTACACGATAACTGACAAATGCTTGCACTGTCTGGACAGGTCCACTCAAATCTGTGTGGTACTTTCCTCAAAAGACCACTTCAGACATGGTTCTCATATGATTTGACCAGTACGATTGTATGGACTTTAAAAAAACTTTGACCTGAGTTTGTTCAGCTAGGAAACACCGGCCACATCTAGTTTAAAAATGACCAAAAAAGATTGACGTGTAAAAGTGTTACGTTTAACCTACTTACTAAATAAATATCATTTATCAAAGATTTTCTGACAGTCACCTGTTTTCACCAAAAGTACTATCAACTTTCAAAAATCAAAAGTTATCTTTTACTACAGCATAAAATCCAAAAGCTTTTATCGACTTTGGTTGACATGTAAAACTAAAACAAGCACTTGGGGGACTTAAACTTCCAAACAATTTCATTTGAATAGTTCCCTGTGTGCTTCATAACACTTATGTTAGTCGTTAAAAGTGACATTAAGATGGTACTTGAGTGTTTTAGTGGGAATAAAGATTGTGACGCTGACTGTACTGATAGGGAAGTTTATGAGAAATGGATTTGGCTTTTCTGAGGTTTCAATCGTTTTGGGAAACTTGAATCAAATTTGGTATTAACTGTAAAAAATAAAATAAATGCTTTTGCTAGCGACAACACTCACGTTAATATATTTCGCAAAAATGTTGCCAATAACCGTCTCCACGGTCTCACCTATCTTTGAACCAAAATTTATCAAAATTGGTTCAGTGATTTACGCTGGAAAGCGTAACGAAACCACAAACTCACTTTCACATTTATAATTTTTATTTCTAAAGTGACATTTTTGGGCCTTACTAATTCTAATATTAACTAAGCCCAAAGAATCTGATACAGTATTTGTGGGCAAGCCAAAAACTAAATTTTAAGGTTAAAATCATCATCATAATCAGCCGGTAAATTTTCAGTGTTAATAATTACAGGCCTCTCCCAAACGGTAAGCTGTGTACGGACCGATGTTACAGACCGTAATGTAACATTCGCAGCGAGCATTATATGTTACGCCGTGTCAAACAAAACACATACGCATCATGTTTGTGATCGTTTCCACGTACTGACTGCACGAATGTTCGCTTTGTAACATGTCACATTACGCCCCGTAACACCAGTAAGTACCTACCTTTGGTCTTATAAGCCCTGGCTGGAGGCTTTAATATTATATTAAGGCCACCACAGGCAAGCCCGGTTAAGCAGTCGACAACCTTATAGGTTGAACTGCGAGAAGCCACTCAAAAAAAAAAAACTTCCTTTGGTTGCGGAATTTGTTCGTAAGAGTAACCGAGACCCTGGAACGCAAAGGGCTTTAGAAGAAACACGGATGGGTTTTAGTCAGTAAGAGTCTGACACGTCCTTCCGCTCCAACCAGAGCGGAAGAAGGCATTTGATATTTTACCATACTTAAAAAAAAAAGTACCTACCTTTATATGTCGTCGTTTGGCAGGCCAAGATATTATTATTTTCTGCGGGCAAAGCTTTTAGACGAGTCCTGTTTTGTGCAAATAAAAGTCCAGATTTGTATTCCATTACAGAAGCAGTTTTTTCCTCGACTTTGAAGTTGGTAGTAGGTATCTATGTATTTGGTTTTAAATAAATACGAAGTTGCAAGAAAATAAGAATTGCTAAATGAATCGGATGAAATGAGGTTCTTGGGTTAAATAAGGTTAAACTAGTTTGGATATATTTTTATTAGGCTGATCTAGTGTTATACGAAAGCTAGATTATAACATCTATCTATACTAATAAAGCTGAAGTGTTTGTTTGTTTTAACTCGCTAATCTCTGGAAATATTAGTCGGATTTGGAAAATTTGCTCGTACGAAGTCGCGGGCAAAAGCTATTACTATCTTATATGCTAATATAATATTTAATATTTTGATTTTCCTATGAAATTTGTGTTTTTTATATTTTCTTTAAAACGATTTGTTTTTAGTG